>JAXDDW010000130.1:682500-690000 GCA_034670385.1 Hoplostethus mediterraneus | reverse complement strand
CAGATCAGATTGAAATCGTATCTGGAGACCAAAACCATCAGAGTGACGAGCTGCAGAGTCAGTACAGTTCTCCTGATCCAAATCCAGATTTCAAGACTGAGAGTAAAGACGTTCGTTGGTTCCTCGTTGGCGAGTGGCGATGCCCACCGGGGGTCTTCCTCCACCGGGGGTCTTCCTCCACCGGGGGTCTTCCTCCACCAGGGGTCTTCTTCCAGCCTCGGCATCCACTTTTTCTTGTTCCCTGCCGTTTCCCTTTAAAGCTCGCTGAGGATAACCAGACGGCCCGTAATGGTTGCGAAGGACAGAAACCCTCGCATGTAAAACTATCATCATTACACGGCAGCAGATGGGTTTTCTGGTGGGGCCTCGCCGCGATGAGAGGGCGAGCGGTCCTGATGGACTCTCCAGGCGAGACCAGGAACCGCGGCGGTCGGTGAACAGAGGGATCGGATCTGCATCGTAGTGCGCAAGTCTGTGTGTTTGTGTGCATGCTACTGAAGGGATGATGTGTGTGTGTGTGTGTGTGTGTGTGTGTGTGTGTGTGTGTGTGTGTGTGTGTGTTAATGCAAATATTACAGGCATTGCATGAAATCCTGTTTTGACGCTGGTCTTCGTCAGAGCGGTGAGGCGGGTCCCTGCATGGCGATCACGTTTCCCCGCTAGCTGCTGCCATGTGTTCAGTATCACAGCACCGATACTCTGCTGGGAAGTGTTCACTTGAATTTATTTCATCAGAATTTACGTCAATGATCAAAAGAATCCAAAGGGTTTTTTGAGGCTTTTGAGTCGAGCTTCACCGCATCACCGCCCCGTAGCCCGAACCCTGCCGCAGCGCCTTTGAGCAAGACACCGAACCTGATCACTCAGATTGATGCCCAAAATGTTGATGTAAAAACACTCCTTACTGTTTACCCTGGGGAGACTCGCTGAGCATGCAGGTTTCACTACAACCCTGCCCTCCAGTCACCATGGAGCCTTCCAGCACTGAATCAGTCACTAGTCACTAGTCACTAGTCACTAGTCCTTCTATGTGACAAGATGATATTAGGGTGTTTTCTCTGCAGCGTTTCCTCCTTTATCTTGGTGTGACGCACCCTTAGGCTCCATCGTTACAAACTGAGTTGGGTGTGAGGGAAATAAAATCAAACTATATTTTGACTCGTAAAAATGCTTTTATTAAAATGAAAACGTGTCCAGTCTGTCTGCTGCCCAACGACAGGAAAAACTATTTAATCACACAGCAGACGAACTCAAGCCACGATGTCAGCAGCACAGTCTGCAAACTCATCAGCTACACACACACACACACACACACACACACACACAGCTGTTCGGCTATAAAGAGGTTGTTGTGTGGAGGTTGGTGGAAGAGGAGGGGGGGGGTGGGGGTGGGGGTTGGGGGGGCGTGGCTTGATGCTTGATCTGACAGCTCCTTTGTTTCCTCCTGACCCGATGACCTCAGCCTGTGACAGAGGAGTAGATTGTGATGTCATAAACGGCGATAGCAACATTTGGGGTGCAGGGTCAGGATGTGGCTGTCTGCAGCCCTGTTGCATTATGGGTCCTCCGTGTAATCACTCAGTTTCATTAAAGATATTCACACCAGTGCATTAGGAAACCTTCCTTACAGAGTCTGAACTACTGACCACTACTGAACTACTGACCACTACTGACCACTACTGACCACTACTGAACTACTGACCACTACTGAACTACTGACCACTACTGAACTACTGACCACTACTGACCACTACTGACTACTACTGAACTACTGACCACTACTGACCACTACTGACCACTACTGAACTACTGACCACAACTGAACTACTGACCACTACTGAACTACTGAACTACTGACCACTACTGACTACTACTGAACTACTGACCACTACTGACCACTACTGAACTACTGACTCAGTTTTTGTGACAGGAGACAGATAGGAATCATCTAGAAGAAGTTTACAGCTGAAATTAGATTTGCACGTGATTATCAGAACATGCAGAAATGTAATGTTACTAGTTACCAGTTTAACATCTCCAGGTCATACTAGTCTGGTGCTTGATGATCAATACATTCTGGTACCTTTAGAAGAACGATGCTGCAGGACACATTACAACTATAACACAGTGACACGGTAACACAGCCAGACAAAACCACAGACAAGAGGAGCATGCTGTGTGACGTCTGATGAAGAGGGGGGGTGGCGTCCCGTAGGTCCTGCATGGTGACGGAGCGTGGACACCCGGCTGACCGACCGCCCTGCAGCTGGGGCTTCGCTGAATGACAATATTAGAGGCGCCCATCCAGCAGCAGGGGGATAAGGCCATCTTTGTTTGCCACAGGTGTCTGCCTGCTCAGAATGCATGGACGGCCATGCCCACACATGCAGACATGGTAATATGTATGTGCAGACACACACACACACACACACACACACACACACACACACACAGCAGAGAGCCTCCCACATATATAGTTTAGCTCCTTGACAACTGGAGCTATGACTTTGCATCATGAGAAATGAATGTTGAATGTGAATGTAGGAGGTTAGGTGTGTGTGTGTGTGTGTGTGTGTGTGTGTGAGAGAGAGAGAGAGAGGGAATGATACAGAGAGAATATATGCATGTATTTGTGCACAAGCATGTGTAGCGATGGTGTGCAACGGCAAATGTGAACGTAAAAAGTAAAATATTTTTCAGCGTCTCCCACTATCTCTGTTTCCTGTTCTCAGTCGCCCATAGCAACAATCAAACAGGAAATGGTTCCTCGGTCCTTTGACCCGACCGTTATCTGGCCCGGGTTCAACAGAAGCTGCTTCTTGTCACATTCAAGTTAGATTTCAAATACGAGAGTTTAGATAAATACCTTCAAAAATAAGGGGGGGGCGGCAAAAAAAAGTTGCTGAGTCGTCGGTTCCACCCGCCACCCCAAAACGAGTCGGGGGTTCTCGAAAAAAAAAAAAAAAATGTTTGCTGAAAAACTTTCTTGGCTTCCCTGTTTTGGCTCTGCGGTCGTCAGATCGAGCATCGTTTTCGTTTTCTCGAGCCGCGTGCCAGACCTGTCGCCACCCGCGGCCTTGAATGGCTTCTTTCATAGCGAGGGAGTCGAGGCGTTCTGCTGGAGTTCACTCCTCCTGATACACCGGTAACATCTACAATCCCCCATAAGACACCTCTTCTGCCACCATCGTAACCCTCACAACCTCCTCCCCACATGGTCTTCACTATCTAGTAAACACATACCACACGGACACGTATGTGCACAAGCTTGCACACACACACACACACACACACACACACCCTCCCTCACCCTCAACCCCGTCCACGCTCCTCCCTCCCCCTCCATCTGTCCGTCTCGGGTTAGGGGGGCCACATCTATGGTGGCTGGTCTCCGGCCAAGACTGAGCAGGGCGTAGCGTCCCTCTGCTCGACAGGTTTGGATTTCAAACGGATGCCAGCGCGGCCCTGGTGCGAGGTGGGACCACCGCCGGACCACCGGGGCCTCAGCTAAAAGCCCCGTCTGTTTACCGAAGGAGGTCGGTGTGTGTGCGTACCGTGGGTGGTGCCGCCGCTACTTGAGTTTATATTTAATTTGGTTTTGATGCAGCGTTCTATTTCAATCAGGAGTTACGCCGGCGAACAGGAGATGCTCTCCTCCAGCGCCGGTTTCCACGACGCGCGGCGCGACGCTCGGCGGCGAGGCGTCGGTGCCGCGCGGCGGGAAAAATGAAATGCAGCGAAAACGAACAGAAAACAAGTCAGGTTTTGTTTCGTAACCGGAGGGGAGGGGGAGGAGGGGCTTCTCCTAGGTGGCCTGCGGATGGAAGCGGAGCGGTCAGTTGATTTGTTGTCCCAGAAGTTTGTTGAAGTTTGCAGAAGGTGGAAGCGAAATTTTTGCAATTTTTCATTGGGAAACGGCAGTAATTGCTTCGGCCCCCGCTGCCAAGTACGACCACGGGGCCCGGCCGTGATTCCTTCAGATGCGAAGCCGGTGTAAATATGTCTTCTTCTGCGGCCGCAATTATGCTAAGTGTAAATCTCGGCGACCGCGGTGTCTTGGAGGGTGAGGCCCAACGCTTGAACCCAGGCCTGAACCGGTGGGAGCAGCAACCCGCCTATACCCCCCCCTCAACCATCCCTCCCTAGCTTGTTCCTTTCACATGCAGGAACAGGGTGATACCTGTTCGTGTCAAGCGTTGAGGGCAGGAGTATCCACAGCCCGGGTCGAGCTCTGTAGTGGCAACAGTTGCTGGGGAGGTCTGGGAGGAAGTCGTACCCGGTCCCTATACATCTCTGCCTCCTCGCCAGGCCAGGCAGAGTCACGGCACATTTAGCCCCGGTATTAATGACCAGCAGGAGCCCGAGGTGGACCTATGGGAGTACATACAGAGAGAGGTTGAGGAGGGGGCAGAGGGCCAAGGGCCAAGGCAAAGAGAAATGAGGTGTGGGAAGGGGAAACAGAAAAACAGCTTAAAAAAAAAGAGAGCGAACCCTTTGAGCCGGGCTGCTTCCATAGCAAGGGGCTCGCCGATGACCTGGGATGAAAATCTGATGCGAGGAAAAGACTGAGGCTGAAAACAGAAAGACCCTCTGAGGAGCGAAGAGACATCTCAGTTAGATGACTCAGAATTTGTCTCGTGACACCGGGAGCATAGGCGCCGATTTATGTTTTTGCCAGTGGGTGCTCAAATGAAGTGAATACCACCAAGGTGAAGATCGTCACAAAATCACTTTTATTGCTCTTGCTTTAGTAATTACCGTGGTGCAGGCTACTGTCATCTGTCAACGTAGACACACACCCAAACCAAATGCAACACTGCTCTGCTACAAATTCATCTGGTGGTGGATCCTCACTCTGACTGTCTTTACACTCTGCTATCTCTCTCCGTTTTTTAATGACAACGTTTTTACCCGATCATCACCGTGTTTCACACTTGCTGTGTCGCTAGCTAGCAGCTACGTGATGGAACAACGTTGGTTTAACCGACTCTAACGTTACATTGGCAGTTGGCTACGTGGCCACGCCCCTTAACGTAGCCTACACACGCACAGAGCTGTAACACGTTTAATTAGATAATGCGATTTGTAGTTAAAACCTTCACCGATAATAATAAGTAATAATAGAATAAATAGATGCATTTGTTTTTTTTAAAGATGCAGTTTTTTAATACATTTATTTATTAATTTATTTTTTTAATCGGCCTTCCCGTGGGTGCTCCACCTTTTCGGTGAGTCGTCGAGCACCAGAGCACCCACGTGATCGGCGCGTATGACCGGAAGATATCGACAACCGGCAGAGCAGGACAGAGAATAAACTGTAGGGCGAATGGGGCGAATGTTACCTGGGGACGTCCAGTGATTTCTCATAATCGTTGGTGATTGTAATCTGAATCTGCCACGCCGGTTAATTTGTAAAGTCAAAATTTCCTCCCTCCTATTTTTGGTGAAGACGGAGGCGATTTTAGCGCAACTTCTTCTTCTAGATGCACAATTTGTGTCTTCATCCTGCCGTGAAAAATAAATGCAATTTTGGTGCAAAATAAGAATCGTGATGAATTCTAAAGTCCCGATCTGTCTCTCTACAATCTGGGGCAGCAGATCTCTCCCAGCATCCCATGAGACGACGTGATGAAACACAGTTGGGAGGTAATTCACTGACTACATGAGAAACTACATAGTGCATCATGCTAGCTGTGAGTGAACATGAGGAGTGGGTGTCAAGCTGCCAGCACTCGACTCTCTTGACATCCAGCTGGGAGGTCAGGATCAGAGAGGGAGATGAAGGCCCGGTTCAATCAGCTCCCTCACCTTCTGAGCCCTGACCTTCTGACCTACGACCTCTACCACATGACTCCGCGTGACCCCGCCCTCCAGCCATTCCAGTTGGTCACAGCGGATTCAAAGGGGCTGCTGGTTGGTCATCAGTGGCACCGTGAAGACCTGAGGCCAGACGGGCTAGTGGTGGGGTGGATCAGAGGCTGGATGGGCACCCTGCTGGGCCGGGCTACGTTCACACCGCAGGACTGTTGGACGCAACCCCAGTCTGATATCATGAACTGTCTCGTCGTCCTCCACGCCAACGCCGCTCAGCCAAGCGACAATTACGACAATGGCATGTAAATGATGTGCGATTTACTTGTCGTCATGGCAACGCTGACAGATTCTGATTCGACCGTTCAAACACAAATCACACGTAGGTTGATTTCTGCGCCGTATATCCACTTGGTCCAGATCAGAATCACACCGATTAGAACGCATCAGAAAAAAGAGTTGTGAGCGTGAACGTTGAGTGCTGTAAGCGTTGAGTGTTGTGAACGTTGTGAGTGTGAACGTCGAGTGTTGTGAACGTTGAGTGATGTGAACGTTGAGTGTTGTGAACGTTGAGTGTTGTGAACGTTGCCTTTCAGGGATGCACACGTGCACAAACAGGCAAACATGCATACCCTTTTTAATAGACATTTGATACAAGGCTGCTGCACCGCCTGGTCTGAGAACAGGTGGCCAACATACAAATCAATCACACACACACAAATACACACAGATGCACTTACACACACACACACACACACACTGATAAACAAGAGCACGTACACACAGTCACAGACACACACACACGTGCGTGCTCACACATACACTCAATCACAGCTTCCTGTTTTGCCTCCGAGCTGCAGCGGAGCCCCACTGGCTGTGATGTCACTGATGAGGTCACTGCCTAGGTCACTAGCAGCACTTTGATGTTCCCCTGAGGATTGTCAGTAATTATGAAGTCATGGATCAACACACACACACACACACACACACACACACACACACACACACACACACACACACACACACACAGCTGGTTCCTGGGTCATCTTACAGCGCTCCCTCCATCACCAGGTTCAACAGCCTGAGAAAAGTTCACACCATGCTTCTGTTCCAGGATGAGAAAACACCTCATGGCCCAAACTGGCAACCCACCATGAGAGATGATGTGTTCAGTACTGGAGGACAGGACAGAGACGACTCCTGTTGTATCGTTGTGTATGTTGTTGTTGATGATGGGCATGTCGTCACTATGACAACAGGAAGTCTCTGATGTGGATGGAAGACTTTGTTTCACCTCCATCAACTCCTGTCTGTCTGGACCTGTCTGTCAGCCTGTCTGTCTGGACCTGTCTGTCTGATCCTGTCTGTCTGGACCTGTCTGTGTAGACCTGAATGTGTGGACCTGTCTGTCTGGACCTGTCTGTCTGATCCTGTCTGTCTGGACCTGTCTGTCTGAACCTGTCTGTCTGAACCTGTCTGTCTGAGCCTGTCTGTGTAGACCTGTCTGTCTGCCTGCCTGTCTCTGTGTGGTCGGTGGATGAATGCAACCTGTGGGAGGGAGATTTTAAAATGACCTCCAAATGCAAATCAGGTTGCAATCTAAACTAATGGACTTTACATCAACCTACCACACACTGCAGCCTAACTGCACTCAGGAGGGTAACATGTGTGTACGTGGTGTGTGTGTGT
>JAXDDW010000130.1:655000-680000 GCA_034670385.1 Hoplostethus mediterraneus | reverse complement strand
GAGTTTGGAAAGCCACAGAAATGTACCTGGCAACTTGTAGTATTTTGCTTTAAGTGCCTCTCCCACCCAAATAGTTTCTGTTTGTCAACATAAACTATTTCAGCGAACGTTCCTTGACGTCGGTTTTCTCTGGCTGCTGGATTTATGGACCGTGTAGATCATGAATATCATGAATATCATGTAGATCATGTAGATCATGTATATCATGTGTGTCCAACTGCTGCTGGAAAACTTCCACAGTCTTTAAAATAAATCATGCTAAATAAACACTTTTTAATAATATTTAAAATATTTATTTTACCAAGGGGTTGATTTTTTGTTTCTCTGGCAAAGTGAACACATCAGTAATTATGACAACACATGACAAATTGTTCGGGTTAAAGAAACACCCGTAACAACCACGTAACAACCGGTGGGAAACGGGATGTAAGGATGAAATAATACCGCTTAATGAAAATCTCTCTAATACGTGATATCATTACAAGGGTGGAACAACATATACTTAAATACTTAAAACCCTTTTCCACTGGTTAATGAGGTTCAACAGGTTTGATCCACCAGTAACGTCTCATTCTCATCAGATTAATGAGGTTCAACAGGTTTAATCTACCAGTAACGTCTCATTCTCATCAGGTTAATGAAGTTCAACAGGTTTGATCCACCAGTAACGTCTCATTCTCATCAGGTTAATGAGGTTCAACAGGTTTGATCTACCAGTAACGTGTCATTCTCATCAGGTTAATGAGGTTCAACAGGTTTGATCTACCAGTAACGTCTCATTCTCATCAGGTTAATGAGGTTCAACAGGTTTGATCTACCAGTAACGTCTCATTCTCATCAGGTTAATGAGGTTCAACAGGTTTAATCTACCAGTAACGTCTCATTCTCATCAGGTTAATGAGGTTCAACAGGTTTGATCTACCAGTAACGTCTCATTCTCATCAGGTTAATGAGGTTCAACAGGTTTGATCTACCAGTAACGTCTCATTCTCATCAGGTTAATGAGGTTCAACAGGTTTAATCTACCAGTAACGTCTCATTCTCATCAGATTAGAACATTCCAGGTGGTAAAAAGCGTCTACACAGGTAAGATAAAAGTAACAGTAGGAGTTTAAAAACGATCCAGTCCCTGAGTCGCTGATGAAAGCAGGTTTATGTCACAGGATGCATCAGGTTCTTGACTCCCCCCGTGACCTCTGACCTTTGCCAATTTAACGATGGGCCAAGCGCCGACCTCTCCCTGTCGTCACCCGGCCTGGATAATGAAGAGGAGCGCTGAGGGATGGAGGGCTGCTGCTGCTGTAACCGTGGAGACGCCTCGCTACTCGGGTTGCATCTGAGCGGTGGATCAGATCAGATGATGTTCATCCTTTGTGTCAGGTGGTGCTGCTGAGTGGAGGCTGAACATCAGTTACAGGTCAGGGAGTGGTCCTCCTGTCCACGCCACGCCGCCGTCTTCAGCCACAACAAGGCAGAACAAGAACAAGACACACTCCAATTCAGTCCCATGACTTCTCCAAAACTCTTCCATGACAGATGAGACAGATTCATCACCAGGACTGGTCAGGGTGGATGTGGTACGTTGAGTGTGTCACCAACTATATGCATCTTCCATAACTTTTCCATAACTAACGTTTTTTAATTCAATGACTTTTTATTTGCAACTTTGCAAGTCGGGCTAGAGCGTGTGTGTGCGTGTGTGTGTGTGTGTGTGTGTGTGTGTGTGTGCATGCCCACACACAGCTTTATGAGTGTGTATGAATGAGCACCGGGTGACACCAGGCCAGTCCACAGGGGAAGTGAATGACATGTCTACGTGCCTCTCATGCAAGTGTGTGTGTGTGTGTCTGTGTGTGTGTGTGTGTGTGTGTGTGGACTCAGCTGGAGGTGACTGCATGGCCTTTCACTGCCCTGGTTCCCTGCTGTAACTATAGCCCAGCATGCCCCCCCCCCCCCCCCCCCCCCCCATTACCATAAAGCAACACGGTGAGCACAATTAAAGATAATTTAAGACTTAAGCAATTAAGGTCACATCTCCTCTGGAAACACACGCCTGCGGAGGTCCTGGTATCTGTCTACCACAGGATGAATTTGGACAGGTTTGGTAGTGTGTGTGTGTGTGTGTGTGTGTGTGTGTGTGTGTGTGCGTGTGTGTGTGTGTGTGTGCGTATGGCTTTCTAATTGCAGCCCAGGCGCAGGGTCAAGCCGGGTCTACGGGGGGCTGTTTTTGGCTGAATTGCCCGGGAGGAGATTAGTCCAAATGACACACGCGGTGCCTACCTGCGCTCCAATTACAACTGGATAAACACGAACACACACACACACACACACACACACACACACACACACACACACACACACACAAAGCGCTGAATAAACACCAGTCAGATTATGCCGCTTGCATGCACATGCGTTAAGAATAATCCAGCCTGCGTGCAGACCTCCAACACTTCGGATTAATGACAGATTACAGGCCACCAAGGAGCTCATTCCTGGGGCTTGAATCTGGAGTAGCAGCCCCCCCCCCCCCCCCCCCCCACTGGTGTTATTTCAATGTTTTTTTTTTTACAGGGTTTATTGAGTGGAAATCAAGTGGGGACATTTTTTTTATAAAGGAAGAAAAGCGTTAAAACACATTCGGTCCAGAGGCTTGTGCAGAGAGAGGCTGAGAATGCAAAGGAAGGTGATAGGAGCAACGTTGAGCTGTTTCTGTTGTTCAGGTTTACAACTGTCTGGTAAGAAAGCATCACACACACACCTACGGACACACACACACACACGCACACGCACACGCACACACGCACACGCACAGTATATCCTCCAAACCACACACTGCTGACTCATCACATCCAGCAGCCAGGGAAGACAGAGTCATCCTACCCCCGATGTTTCCCCTATCGCAGCACCGGTACTTTCTCCCTGTGTGGTCCACTCAACGCTGCAGCCACTGCGACTGCCACCTAGGGCAATCTGGGGTGTGTGTGTGTGTGTGTGTGTGTGTGTGTGAAGGGGGGGGGCAGGAAGACGGTGTCACCCAGCTGGGATGGAGATTAAACAGATGAGGTGACATACAGCTGACAACTGACACTTTTTGCCAGTGTGACCCTGTGACTGAACGAGACGGTAGCACATCTCCGCTATCAGGTGAAAACTGCCCTTGAAACAAACCTGAAGCTCTTGGATGAGATGATGAACCGTCTCGGGGCTCAGTTCTCCCAGGAGGACGTCGTGGACCCACGCATCACTCTGTCTGATCACAGCCTCGCCAGTCGTCCTGTATCTACCCTGCATTAGCAGAATACACAGTTGAAGCCATTGCACAAATCCCCCATCATGCATTAGTGCTGCAGACGACTCTTGAACTCTATACAACACAACCAAATCAGCACGTTGCAGCACAAAGCCTTAGTGTCAACCATTACTAAGAACTTCCAACGGCTGCAAAACATGAGCAAAACAAATCACCTTGGGGGCGGGGCACAAGGGGGCGGGGCACAAGGGGGCGGGGCACAACTGCAGCAGGCATGCAGTAAAAAGTGAAACGCTGCATGTGACCAATGCTGCATGAACGTTCCCTTTCAGATGTACCCGTAACTTGTCCTTGTCCGTCACTCCGCCTGAAGATTCCTGAATCTGACGCTGGTCGTGGAATGAAATGCTTCCACCGACTACCAGAGATGAAGATACTGATGAAAAACATGACACAGACTCACATGCACACACACACACACACACACACATCAGATCCTGAGGCATGCAACCTCAACCGCATGTACACGAGATGCAACAGTGAGCTAAGGCACGTAGCATGAACAAGCGGTTAGCGAATCGTCAGTTCGAATCGTCGGTGTCTGATGGGTCACAGCCTGGAGGAGGTGAAGGCCTGCAGTCGAGCCATGTGGTTGAGTTGTTCCTCACCGATACACATTTTAAATGAAGATCCGGAGCGCCGGTAGCATCCCTGTAACCCGAGAACAACCTGAAACAGAAGAGCGACGGGCCGAGGATGTTATATAACGTGTCCCTGAACGCATCTGAAGGTTTCCCTCCAAGCTGAGGGATCAGCTCAGTGACCCCCCGACATGAAACTCAACCTCAACCTCACTGTGGAACGCTGTTGAAGTTATCATCTCTCTGGAGACTGACAGAATAATAACATGTTAGATGATGTCATCGTCTGTATGTTTGAGATGTTGAGTTCAACGTTTACGTGGATGTGTGGTGTTTGGGAATGAAATCCTCCAGCCTGCAGAGAGAGTAGCAGGTCCTGAACACAAGGGGAAGAATATGAAACATAATACTGCATAATAACAACCGGCTAAAACCTGTTATCCAGCAGGAATGTGCAGCGTCAGAAACAAGGAAAACACTCGTCCAGAAACAGCAGCGAGGTTATTTTGTTTTCAGTCAACTCTGAGACGGCTAAACATAGCGATCGCCAGGCCTTGATGGTTTCGCCCTCCGGACAAGACGATTAAAACTCTGTTGCTTTTCTCTAAATTGGGCATTGCTTTAATGTACGGAGGCACACGCACACACGCACACACACACACACGCACCTACACACACACACACACACACACACACACACACACACGCACACACACCTACACACACACACACACCTACACACACACCATCTTTGGCCCATGGAAGCCACCGTGATAAAATTCCAGCCACAAGGCCACAGTCACCGGCTAAGTATAGGTTGTTACCACCCAGCATGGTCCGATGCAACACCTCCTCAACCTGTCTGTCTGTCTGATCTGTTTGTTTGTCTGTCTGTCTGTCTGTCTGATTGTCTGTCTGATTGTTTGTCTGTCTGTCTGATTGTATGTCTGTCTTTCTGTCTGTCTGATTGTCTGTCTGATTGTTTGTCTGTCTTTCTGTCTGTCTGATTGTATGTCTGTCTTTCTGTCTGATTGTCTGTCTGTCTGATTGTCTGCCTGTCTGTCTGTCTGTTTGATTGTCAGTCTGATTGTCTGTCTGTCTGTCTGCCTGCCTGCCTGTCTGTCTGTCTGTCTGATTGTTTGTCTGTCTGTCTGTCTGCCTGCCTGCCTGTCTGTCTGATTGTTTGTCTGTCTGTCTGTCTGTCTGCCTGTCTGTCTGTCTGTCTGTCTGTCTGATCATCTCTTTCCATCTGGCATCATATCCAGACTGATGTCTTGATCTGATCTAGCTGGATTGTATTTACGCATTAAAGGGGCACTAAGTACGCATTTCAAAATGACCAGAATATAGCAGCAGGGGGTTGAGAGGGTTATTGATCAATAGCAATGACTCATCGATTAGTTCACCATTAGTTCCAAACTCACTTTTGGACCCGTACTCTGTTTCAGAAGAAAATGTTTCAAGACACTTTTATTTTTTGTGTCCATAACAGGCCACCGTAGCTCAAGAGGACGGGAGCGGTGAGGCACGTCGATGCTGTTGCAATTCCTACTGGCCGCCAGTAGAGGTCGATAGAGGTCATAGATTTCTGTCTTTCCCTCAGCAGATCGTTGCGCACTTCCTCTCGCGATATCATCTGGCTTGTTGCCTATCCATCAGTATCCTTCCATTAGTTGTTTTTTGTCCACAGGTGACGATTTATTCCCGTTTGCGTAGCGCCTCCCTGTGGATCGGAGACGGATTGCATTTACACTTTGTTGTTGATTTGGTCCGTTTGGTCTGGATGGATCAGATTACAACCCAATCACCAACCCAATTCTCTCAGCATCTTTAACACACACACTCTCTTGCTCATTCACTACACACACACACACACACACACACACACACACACACACACACACACACACACACCAGCAGATTGTACCCTGCCGTCTGCCCTGACCCGGCTGACTTCATGAGCAGCAACAGGGGACATTTAATTAAGAAGCTGTGGTCTGGCTCGCCGCTGACAGCAGGTGGTCGGTGCTTGGAGAGCTAGTGTTACACCAGGCCATCCCCGCGATGAGACCTGGAGCATCTCAATACCAAAGGTGGGCAGAGAGGTTATCTTCCTGGTGCACAGTGCTCAAGATGCAACTATTATTTTTCCTTTGTTAGAACGCAATTTATTGTAGAATTTCTCTTTCAACCTTCGTTCATCCAGGGAAAGTCCACTGCTCTTTTCCAGCACATTCATACACTTACACACATTCACAACTGGGAGCTGCCCAGTACAACCACCGGTGGTCGAGAAGCTCCACTGAAGCAGTTGAGAGTGAGGTGCCTTGCTCAAGGGCACCTCAGCGGTAGGTTGCTGATATTTGCTCATTCGCTTTCCTCACCCACATTTCCCTGCCCGGTCCGAAGATTCAAACCGGCGACCTCCTCTGGTCTGGTTTCTCTAACCTCAGGAGTCATGCGGTGAAAGAAAACTAACGGTGACAAACCTATCCAAGAAGAAAAACATTTCAAAGCTTCAGCCTTCAGGATTCAAACCAGGAGGAGTGTGACTGCTTTAAAACTGGCAGCATTTCACTTTTTTTTCAACCCAAAAAAAGAAGCAAAAGAATGAGCTAAGATGAAACTGTGTTGAGTATCTGTTCCTGTGCTGCTTGACTCCCGTCTCCGCTGACATCCCAAGCCTCCCTGAAGCCCATATGGCGATCCCACAGAAGGTGACACGCCATATAATGTTGTCAACCTCAGAAATGTGACACTTGTGTACTTCGAGTCGTCTGCAGGTGGTACCGAGTCTGTTGGACGGGTTCCTAAAACCTGCTGCTTCCGTATGTATGAGATGCATTGTGGGAACTTGAGAAAGAAGTGTGATTTTAATGTCTTAAGCTCCGGAAAACATTTAGAAAGTATGAAAACAATTGAAATTCTCCAAAAGAGATAATCACAACTGAGAGGGGAAGGAAGGACTAAAGTGCAGGTCCTGGACGAGCACTAACCATTTGAGCTTGCCAACGCTTGAAAACTGTTGGAGTTCTTTCAAAGAGACGAGTGGGCCGAGAGCGAAGACGAGAGGAGACGTGGCTTCTGGAAACACTTGAGAGGCGACGGTAGTGGAGAGGGTGTTAATGCGTTTGTTCTGGGTCCCTGTTTCTCCCGCTAGCGTCCCAGCAGGCTGTGTTGTGTTGTGGACTGCAGCTATGCTCATATGAGACGAGGGCAAGGGTTAGGAAGTGACTGACAGTCGCATTGGAAAACCTGCAGTTGTGCTGTCCGGCCCCGTGGGGGGTCCAGAGGGTACCGCTGCCTCCGTTCTCTTCTCAGTTTCCTTTTCCTTTTTTTCCATTTACAGGGCTAGAGGTTGTAGGAGTCCCTCTTCGTGCATTTCTGCATCCTGCATTAGTAGCACAGGCTTGGATGTTAGCTAGTAGAACCAAGTTAGTATCTTAGTCGCTCAACAAACGAGTTACCAGCCCATTCCTTAGGAATTTTGCCAAACAACTCCCCTGGGGATGGAGCAACAACGCAGCAGTAGTTCAGCAACTATGCAACCATGCATGTCCACACATGTAGAAACAAAAAGGATTTTGTTGCGAAATCAGGATGCTAACATGTTAGCACACCTACGTGACAGGGACGTGGCTCAGGGTCCATTTATTCCATTTCCATTGCCAACATTTAGCTTTTAGTTCTTAACCTGAAGTGATTTACAACGAGTACAACAGTACACTCTCAGAAAAAAGGGTTCACAATTGTACCCTTTGTCACTGGGGCTGTACCCGTTCTAACCCTTTTTTCTGAGAGTGTAGGTTACCATATGCAACGTTTTGCCAGCAAAGTGTTTGTTAGCCCCGCCCTCCTTTCCCCTCAGTTGATCAAGTTCCCACCCCAACACCTGCCAGTCACCTTGATGAGCTGTCCACCTGGAAGCAGCCTCTATCCTGAGGCTGATGTTGAAGCAGCAGACGATGAATGTTTTGCTTCTTCCTGCTGTCCTACGTTATTGTTGCTGTGACTTCCCAAGCTTCAGTTCCTACTGCAGAGCACCAGGAGTACGAGAGTCAGAGCCGTCGTGTCCTGATAGAAATCCCAGCGAGAGCAACCTGTCTGCACACTCAGAGTTTATAATCCAAATGTTTCCACATTTTCCTCTTCCTCTGACACACAGTCATAACAGCTGCATGACTCAGGTTACCACCATCTTCACTCCGCTAGCCTCTCCATCACTTTGCTCTTTTTATCCATCGAGCTGCTGACTCTCCCTCTTCCCCAGCCCGCCGTCCCATCCATCATCCATCCATCTCTCTTTCTTGCTGAATCACGGCCACATAATTTCAGCCCTCCACTTATCTCTCCATCCTTTACTGGATGTGTGGAATTGCCGACACCGTACCTGAGGTCTGAGAGTTCGGCGCTCAGTGGAATAAATTGCATCCAGGCAGAAACCCCTCCAGGACTCGACCGACAACCGCGACCCCAGACCTCGAATCTACAACCCAAATCTAGCACACGGGCCCGGAATCCCATCCAGAACCATGCTCAATTAACCAGAAAGTAAATGTGACATGTGTGGAAGACCCAGAGCCGTGAAACCAGAGCCCAAACACCTGCTTTGGCAGCAGAACCCGGCGGGGGGGAAGGACTCATTTCTGTCTGTCTTCCACCGCTTGGTTTTGCAGAACATTCCAGATGACGACCCGCAAACCAGAGCTTTACTTTTGCAGCCTCGTCCAGAACCCCGAAAAAAAAACAAAAGAAAAAACATAACCAAGCAGTTGTGGGACTGGAACTCATTTGAGTCTCTTCTTCCATCACCTGTTTTTTTTCACCACAACCCAGAACCAGAAGACCCAGACATCTGGAACCAGAGCTGAGTCCGTTCAGGTCTGCACCCCCCCCCCTACCCCCCTACATTTATGGGACAGAAACAGAACCACACAAATGGGCCGGGGGAACCATATGCTGCTCACCACAGGAGAGGAAAAACACGTGCACGCCAAACCCTAAAAACCTAAACTAATGCCGGAGCACTCTGAATGTGCAATAACCGTATATCCGCGCTGAACGTATGAAGTCTCTGAAACGGGTCCTAATGTACGTAAACCGGTTATTTCTGACAGATTAGCTCGCGCAGGCTAAATTAGGAGGACTGAGTAGTGTGTCCAAGTGTGTGTGTGTGTGAATGTAAGGGCCTGACGGTGGCTAGTAAAATAAAAAAAATCGACTTCCCATCTTGCGCCTACATAGGATGCAGATAATATTAAATCATTTAGTAAGTGGAAGGAGGGGCAGGGCGTCTGGAACAGGACGGGGAAATGTACAACTTTGAGAAAGAGAAAGAAAGTGAGAGAGAGAGAGAGACATAGAGTGACAAAGAGAGAGAGAGTGACAGAGAGAGAGAGAGCAATGGCTGTGTACAATATGGAAACAATTACCTCTTGGCAGGGCCGGCTCTGGCATGGCTTAGCAGATCTGCCGTGGCCAGGATAGTTACTGCCTGCCTGCTTGTGTATCCTCTTACTTACATATATATATATTTGTGTGTATAACTGGACTCACGTGCATCTACACTCAGACAAAAAGATAATAAGTAGAACAGAGGGTGAAGTGAAGGCTCAGTCTGTCTGCATGGCCTCCCCGAACGGCAAAGCTACATTCAATGTCTGCAAAAGAGCAAGTTTTGATTGACTTTTCCAAACAGTTCCTCTTTGGGACGGAGCAAAGTACAAGTACAAGCAAGTACACAAAGCAAGAACGCAGTACTTGTACTTCTTCTTCTTCCTCTGTGTCCTCGCCAGCCTGGTGTCACAACATTTTTTGCGAAGTTAAGCGTGACGTCTTAAAAATGTGCGAGAAATATGTTTTCCAACCACGAGTAGATTAGGTGGAGGAGACACAGCTAGAAACAGGAAGTAGTTTGACGTTGGAATTGCGCGGTGGAAAGTGAGGGTGTGGTTGGCCGGTGGGGTGGAGACATTTACCTTCAACTCTGATGACCCGGAGTTCAATTCCCAAATCATGACAGTTTTCTACTGGGAAGGAAGTTTTCATTTTCAGCAGAAATTTTCCCGTTTTACCAAAACCTTCCCTGAACCAGAGTTTTGGTCTTCCTTTGGTCTCAGTTTTACTTCCTCTGACAAACCTGTGAAAATGGCGTGTCCTTTCATATTTTCCTTTCATCGTGTCCACAACACGTAATCTGCATTTCAGAGTTGACGCTCATTTCATCCATTTTTTGTGCGACTGTGTTTTGTCGTTGTGTGTTTCTGTGCAGATGATACTGTCCTGTGTGTGTGTGTGTGTGTGTGTGTGTGACCATCCACCGCCATGCTGCCTTCTCTATGGGAGTTTTGGACTCTGTGAAGATCGCTCTTAATCTGCCCATGTGGTCATCATTCATCTTGAAGTTGGTTTTATGGCTGAAATATGCAGCTGTAGGCACTACAGGCCTACAGCGCACAGCGGTGAGGCAATGCATCATCCTGCATTAAACTGTGCGATCCCTGATGTCTTTACCAAGCAGCATCATGGGTTACGGCTATGGTCGTTTATCAAGGGGCTCTGCTGATCCCCCTGCATTCTTCCTCGCTGCTGCATGGTATTAACCCGTTCAAATGCTACAGTGAGCCATGCAGAGTGAGGGTTGCAGGCTATCTCACTTCCCCCCTTCATCTCAGTTAGCAGGCATTTCTCTGTAACTATATAATCTGCAAGTCATGAGAAAAGGTCACATGTTTTTTGTCCTTGGCCATCATGTCTCAAATTCACTGTTTGAATTTACCCTCTTGCCCCACCCGACAATACCTGCCAATGTTAGATAGCCACAGCCCAACCCACACCATTACCGCCACCGTTTCCGAACAGGAAATGAATAAAGATTCTGATTGGCTCAAGTCTCTGTCTGGCCCGGGATGAGAGGAGTCTGATTGGCAGGGAGGCAACGGGCCAAAGCCAGAGCTCTCTGCAGGGGGCGGTGTTGAGAACACAGAGCCTGTAGACACACACACACACACACACACACACACACATTAGAATCAGTAGGCTAGAGCACATCCTGTCCTTCCAGGTTTTGATAAAGCCACCAGGGTCGGCGGCTCCGAAGAGAACAGCAGCAGTTTTATAATTTTATTTTCAAGGCCGGTGCTTGGCAGGTCGACAGAGACAAACACTCTCAGGGAGAGAGGATAGCGTGAGTCGGCTAAATAGGCAGACTGCTGAGTCATTTTCCTCTGAGGGGAACTCAATCATCAGAAATGGGGGGTTTGATGGGGGGCGTTGGGGGGCGTTGGGGGGCGTTGGGGGTATGAAGGAGAGCGTTTGTCAGTGCTATTCGTATGAACACAGCAGGTTTTTGGAAGATCGGCCGGCTGGTCAACGTCCCTGTTAAGTGACGAGAACATACACACCAAAATCATCCATGTGACCCCGGTAGAGCATTCCCTCCAGCACTCTGTGCTAACACTTTAGCATGCACCGTGTTGAGTGATAGTCGGCCAATAGCATTATCAATTCATAAAAGTTAGCTGGGTTTATTTTTAGCTGCACACTGTCTCCTACTGGCTACGACATACTTACTTAAAAACAGTATGTTATTTCTACATCATATTTTTGTACATTTTACCAAAGTTACCTACAAAACAACTACCAGACTTGACCACATACCATTTAGGAGTACTAACATTTAGCTTTAGAGCTGCTGCAAGTTCTCATTTTCTCACTTTAGAGATAATGCTAGAGGATTACTATCACTCAACTATCACCCATGGAGCCTACTATCACTCAACACAGTGCATGCTAAATTCTATTATGGTGCGCCAGAGCCAATGATCCATCAGGGACACATGGATGATTTTGGCGTCTGTGCTCCCGTCACCCAACCGATCAATCTCTCATCTTTCATCATCGTTATCAAACCCTCACAAAATAAGGACGTGACGGCGTGTGGATGGATGGAGTGGATGAGGGAGGACGAGAGACGGAGGAATGTGAAAACATGTGGACGAGAGGAGGAAGATGGGAGGAGCGAGGGAGGGATGAAGAAGGGAAGATGTGGGACACCGGCGGGCTGATTTCCGCGACCCCGTGCATCGGCGTCTCCAATAACCCTGTCATGTTTTACACCGTCCTCTCGCCCTCGTTTGTGTTGCGCCCCATATGGATGTGATTTGCGTAATCTTTCAGGCTTTGTGAAATGACAGCCAGACAGACGGAGGGGATTGTGTTTTGCGTTGCCAGAACACGACACTCCCGTTACAAGATGTTGCGGCTGACAACGGTATGCGCCGACAACGCGACGCGAACGTAACGGACAGCTCGGGAACGTCTTCCCGCGTGGGCGTGTGTTGAACGTAAGCCTTGGTTCTCCTGAAACGTCACGCCCCCTCTGTCGCCGATTATTACTTCTGAAACGGTGAAATGTCAATCAAGCCGCCGTGACCATAAGAGGCCAGTTGGAATTGGAATTGTGGAAATTTGAGGGTTGGTGTTGGCTGAGCAGGCACGCTATCCAGCTACAGTAAAGTGCCCTAAAGAAAGAGTGTGAAACTGCATTAAGGCGGAGGAAAGGCAGGCCGGAGAGCTAAGAGCCCATACCAATCGTTTAAGAAAAAGAAAAAGTAAATGTTCCGAAAATAAACCACAGAAATTATTGCAACCCCTGGGAAACTTGTTAAAAGCTCATAAAACTAAAGCCCACTATAATACATGAAGCTATAATGGGGATCCTTTTCACTCTTTTTTAATTTTTTTTTTTTTTTTGCAGGGCAAGTTCTTTTTTTTTCTCTTTTCAACAGGACGTGGCAAGTCAATGAGAGATTGGCAGGCTAGAGTGTTACAGTGCGTTGCTCTTGAATGCAACCCCCTCCACCCCCCCCCCCCCCCCACCCACATGGCCCGGAAGCCCAGATGCAGGTTTGACCAATGATCTACCTCGTCCTGGCTGGACGGGTCGGCTGGCCACGCCACCGAAGGAGTCCCACACTTATCCTGCACCAGCGCAGCAGACATTCTTTATTGAGTACTACACACTCTAACTATATTAGCAGGTTGTGAAACGATCTGGACCAGCTAGTTACCACAACTTTACTTCACCTGACAGTTTCTATTGGGGGTGGAACCAAAGTGCAGCAGTAGTACAGTAAAAAGCGATTTATTTCCCCTATCATATTTCATCTATCACCATATCTGTGCGTAGCTAGTGCAAAACTACAGATGCATCCACTGCAGAAGTCCCACTTTTTACATGCATGCGGCAAATGGCTTTGAAACTTGTGCAGCAGCAGCAGGAACCTTTACTGACGCGACATCACATTATAATCATCTACTGAAGTGCAGCTCTACCCTAACCTGTAGCCTTTACCTAGAAGATTCCCATTGTGTCATACGGTGCAAAATGAAAAGCACGTGTTTCATGCATTTACACATACATACATACACACATGCACACACACACACACACACACACACACACACACACACACACACAGACACAGTGGCCGATGTCTGGACAAATTGGAGCTCTGAGTCACGGGCGAATTGGCTACCGGGGTCTGCTCTGCGTTCAGCCTAAACGCTTCTGATGGACCTCGCTTGAAAAACGACATGGTGTTGAAGCCCTGGAAATCAAGAGCTGCTGGCACGAAGTGTTGTTTTAACGGCCGGGGCGGGGGGGAGGACTGAGGGGGAGGACCACAAGGAACAGAACATTCCTCGTTTGCAGTGATAGATGGACGTAACCTCTCGCAATTCATCTAGCTCTTGTAAAACACTCAGAGAGACAAATTGGGGCGAGAGAGAGCGAGCGAGCGAGAGAGCGAGAGAGCGAGCGGCTCAGCGCCAACGGTACATCTGCTGCTGTCCTGTCGTCTCTTCGCTGCTTCCTCTCCTCCCCTCTGGTTTCATCTCTCCATATTGTATTTGCAGGAAGATCTTTGGCGGAGCTTCTTCATCCGATCCTGACAAACTCGTACAGTGAACCCCACCGTCCTCCGGAGACGTCGACGTGGACTTGCAACGTTGCGTTGTTCTGCCCTACGTTGAGCTCCATCCCCGCTCTTCCTCCCTCTTAACTCCTCTGTCAACCGACTATCCCACGAAGTCATGAAACCTGATCTGAGACGCCTTTCATTCCTCAAATCATCTCACCTCTCTCTCTCTCTCTCTCTCTCTCTGTCTGTCCATCCACCCACATCTCTGTTTCTTCCCAAGCCCCCGAGGTGATGAGAGCTGTGATTGATCAGCTTTTCCAGCAGGAAATGAGAGGGCATCTCGCAGCGCTGTGTTTAAACAGGGAGCTATACGGTTACAGAGTTGTTCCAGGACAACTTTCACGTGACGGACTGACCGGCGTTGCCTACCCAGCCGACGTGAGTCATAGTTCCCAACCAGGTCCTCATCTCCGAGGTGTTCCCCGCGCGCGCACATGCATGCACGCGTGTTTGTGTGTTTTACGTACAGACATGCGTCCTCATCTCACGGTGCAGCAGGAGGGATTTATGGAAGCTGCACCAGAACGTCTCCGATAGCCGGGAGATCTCCTGCAGGATTCAGTGTTTCCTCTCAGACTGGAGGATGGAAAAGCCTCTGAAACATCATGAGACTCATGAAAGTCTTTTAGGAGGCTGGCAGCTCCTGAGGGCAGGACAAGGCCTGTTTTTGCAGGTTTTACAGACCTGGCAACCCCCGAAGCTCGTTGAGTAAAATCGTATCCTCCATCATATCAGTCGGGGGCGACGTTGACGGGCCAGTTTCTAGGAAGAAGACAACATCAAACTGCTATAGTCGTCTTATAAGTTGAGTTATTATAAGAGGTTTTCATGAAAACAAAAATTTGGCGTCTCTTCTGCACCTGCAGCAGAGGGCTGTGAGATGAAAACGTTGAGAGCCATTAACAAAGCGTTGAGTATTTCTGCGTTGCTGCTGTTCCACGCGGTCAGAATGCGGTTTGAGATCCTGCGAACTCTCGGCTGCTGAGGCAGCGCTGTTGCTGTCTGGCCCAACTTCCTCATCTGCCATCATGATACATGCTCGCTGTTAATTAAAGGACTCCACTTCCTCTCTGCACGCACACACACACACACACGCACGCACACACACACACACACACACACACACACCAAGTCCAGGAGGGAATTTAACCAGAGCAATTACGGCCTCCACATTCCCGACATCCACATTCACGCCGCCCCCCGAAGACACCTCATCTCGACGATTACGAGTTCCTCATAGCAAGAAAAAGAAAAAGTGAGAGAAAACGAGGAAAGAAACGACTGCGGGTGAAAAGGAGTTTCTTCCAGCTAATTCAAAACAGACATCCGCATCTCCAGCTCGTTTGCGGCCTCGGAGGCGAACCCGGCTCAGCACAGGATGCTGGGGGAAATGAGACCGCCGCATTACTCTCCCCAACACTGCATATTAATCAGCATTTAATAAAAGGAAAACACATTTCTCTCCACTCCAAATATTATGAGTGTGACGCTCCCTTTATTTTCATTTCACTGCAGATTTTTCCTCAAGAAATCTAAAACAAACAGTTCTGGTGAAAGAAGGAGGGAAGGAAGGAGGAAGACGTATGACTAGGAATCCATATATACACATAATATATATATAAATACATAAATATATATATATACAGTATTCAGGTTCGAGGTTGTGGCTCCAGATTGATGTTTCAGGACAAAACGTTTCCATGTCAGGCGGCGGACACCTTCCAGAAGTCTCTTTTCCCACGTAGGAGATTAAAACAAACATGAAGTGATTTCATTGGCTGATAAAACATCAGAGTGAAACAAACCTCTGAAGTTCTGGAGACGCATCAGTTGCTGATGCCGGTGAGGAGCGTGAAAGTGGGCGGCGGCATCTTAGAGGTCAAAGGAGCAGGCTTGGAGAGGTCGGTTTAAAACCCACGACCCTCTGGGAAAATGTGGGCGGCGGGGGCAAAGTGAAGGAGTTTCGCTATCCGCCTCCCTCAACAACTACTGCCGAGCTGCCCTTGAGCCAGGCACCTCACCCCCCCCAACTCCAGTGGAGCAGCTCAGGGGCCACCAGTAGAAGACTGGTCGCACTGGGCAGCTCCCAGTGTGAATGTGAAGCAGGGCATCGCTGGAAGGTCACGCATGTTCACCTGACTTTCCCTAGATAAATATATAAATAAATATATATATAAATATATATATATATATATATATATATATATTTTATTTAAGGACGTAGGAGAGAATCTGTCTGTACTCTAACTCTGTTTATGGAACCACAAGATTTAGCCGTGGATCAATTGTGCCAAATATGCCAAGCAAGAAGCATTTCAACTGAAGCATATACAGACACACCTCTCTTCATAGAGGTATCCACTACTGTGAACTAGTCCAACACACACACACACACACACACACACACACACACACACACACACACACTCACACTGCAGCCCTGTTACCTGCGGCTCCCGCCCCAGGCCTGATCTCAGGTTACCTGTTTTCCTTCGTGTGAGTGTAAAGTGTGTTCATATGCTCCTGAGAGGGCCGAGATGGGATGGAGACTGTTTTCCCAGTGATAAAAATCACTTGGCACCTCGCGAGGAGCCCAGCGCCACGGCAACCCAGCGCCACGGCAGCCCAGCGCCACGGCAACCCAGCGCCACGGCAGCCCGGCCCGGCCCGGCCCCGCGCGGCCCGGCCCGGCCTGGCACGGCGTCAGGGTACACAACCACACACGGGTCTGCAGCGCTATCAGGGCGCTGCTCCTCCGCCGCCTCGCTAATAGGGTTCAGACTTTCTTTACAGAAGGAAAAAGAGGGCGAGCGTTGGAAAGGAATAGAAAAATAACTCTCCAAAAATCCTCCATAAACTTCTAAAAAAAAAAAAAATGCAGTTAGGAAAAATATTGTGAGCGTTGGGAATTCATTTACTCCTCATCCATCCATTCATACTGCAGACGGTTGATTCTTGAACGTTACAGAGAAAAACTCAAATAGCAAAATAGTCTGTCGGATAATGTTAAAATTAATAACATTAATAACAACATTCATGTTATTCACTCATTGATTTATCATCAAATGAACATTGAAACTATCCAACATGAACCAGCTTCATGTGCAGGGTCTCTGCTAAGACGATATAAGTCGATATGAACATCAAGTGTTTTATGAGTTTATTATACATATTGTACAGTTGCATTGTTAATAAAATAATATTTAATGAATGTCTGGTTGAAAGAGGTTTTATTTCCTCTCCTTGAGTCGGTGACCTATTAGTTAAAGCAGGTTAATTCTATATTGTTTCAATGTGAAGTGGATTAAATCATGTCGGATCAACATTATTTCAGGGTGCAAAACTGATGATGAGTCAATGTTGAACGGATGAATTAACATTGACTCTACGTTGATGCAGCGTCAGCCAGCAGAAAAACGGAAAAAACCCTGATTGCTTTTTAAACAGTTCCTCTTGGGCCTGCAGTACCGGGCAGGACCGGCTCACTGGACCCTTTCTGTCGGAGAGGGTTCTCTGGTTCGAGGCGTCAAGAGAGCCCGCTCTGTGTTTTCCCACAAAGGGTATTTGTGTGAGGAAGCCCTGCATGGCGCTGTGTTGTGTTATGGAAGGTGTGTAAGCTGCCTATAAGCCCATATTACCCAGACAGACGTCAAGAGGTTTTAGCCGGTGTTTTCCTCGTGCATTAGCGCCGCGTACGGCACCAAATGAGTTTATTAAAAAGTGCTAATTCGAGGCAAACATCACTGATTGCCAAAAAAGAGGCCGCGGGTCTTTGATATGAAACGGTGCTGATGTATGTTTGGCCAGGCGCTAAGGTATACCTGTGTGTGTGTGTGTGTGTGTGTGTGTGTGTGTGTGTGTGTGTGTGTGTGTGTGTCAGCACTGTTACTGGAATAGACGGACGTTCATATTCGCCCGGTCAGCCGATAGAGCTGTTTGGAGAAGCTTAGGATCTGGATTTCCTCAGTAGAACGTTAAACTCCAGTTTCATGACACATTGGACGCCGAGTGCACGCCGGAGGTGAAGGGATTCAGCCGCCGAGTACGCAAGCCCCGCCCCCGACCCCCCCCCCTCCCGGACACGCCACGCTCAACGCGCGAGGGACGGTAGAGGCCTCGTCGAAATACCGTTGAGCTCGGCGGCACACATACGTCCGCATGTCTCTTCACACACAGCCACCTACAGCGCCGCTCGGCCTGCCAAACCACACCGGCTGAATGGGCCTATGAGATAGACAGAGTCCTCACTGTACGTATGGCCCTCCACCACTCCACCACACTTTCACCGCAGAGGGGCTGGGGGTGAGGCGGGGGTCCCACTGACAGGGGCCAGTGTTAGCTTAAGCCTTAGCTTAAACATCGAGGAGGAATTCAAGAGTTCTTCAATTACGGTGAATTTTTTTACGGTTCATCTCGTCTTTCTTTTGTCCGTCGTTTTGCAGCTACACCTCTCTGGAGCTGCTTCCCCTCTTTCCCTGACCGTCAGTGTTTGAATGCATTCCTTCCTTCCTTCCCGTCTTCCTCGCTACCTGATCGGGGATGTACGGCTGACGTCAGAGGACATTCCTACATTCCTGGGTGTTAGATGCTGCTTTAATAACAGGCCTGGAGACAGAAACGCGATCTCTTCCACCGTGCTGCCGTCTCTATTTCGCTTTCCTTTCTCTCTCTTTTTCTTTCTGCGTCTCTGCCTGTTCATTCACATTTAAACACCCGTGATTTTCTTCCAGGACATCTAGCCGTATAACGCCGCATGGCAGCCCGGGCACGTTGGCATCGCAGGCAAAGCTAATCTGGCAGCGCGGAGGCCAAGTGTTTACCTGGCACGCCGGTCTTCGGCGGTCACGTCCGCCCGGCCCCGTCACCCTTGAGTCAACATCCCCATTACTTCCCCGAACGTCGTCCGGTCTCCATCCATCCATCCAGCGCCCAGGCCAAGTTCCTCCCGTGGCTCCCCAGAGGCGGTTCACTGGCCCTGGGCACGGCAGAGCCACGAGGCAGGGGTCAGCAGAGGTAAGGAAGAGGTAACTGGAGATTTTTAATTACGAGCCTCAGTGGTGCGATGAGCGGAGCGACTCGTGGCTCGGAGTCCAGGACCTGAACAAACCAGCGTCTTAGTATGAGTTTTTCACTGCGTAGGCTTTAAAGTTGCATTTGGCAGGATCTTGATTTTAAAATACAGACGTCCTTTACGCCTGATTCCCAGATTGGGGCAGAGAAGAGTCTTCTGTAATTGAGACTCTGTAGATTCGCCCGATCAGCCCAAATTATCGGTATGGTCACCGGGAGGAAATCTTCTCGGTGTGAGGAACTACTCGAAAGCGAAGAGCGATTCTCCTGGACAGCAGCGAACCAGCGATCCGTCCAGGGAAAGATGAACTTTCTGGGTAATGAAGTACTTCAAACTTTCAAAGATGGAAGCCGATATCGCTCGCTGACACTTGGGGCCGCCAATGAACGAAGTACAGCTTTAATGATAATATAATAACGTAATCAAACGTCCCTCCAAATGTAATAAAATCCCGACCGTGTAACTTTCATGAACCGCCTGCAGGGCGAATGAGGTCAGATTAAGGACAAATGCATGTAGAGGGGGATACAATGCCTCCCACTGTACTGCACGCTCACACTGACAGCTTCATCAGCTTCATCAGCTTCATCAGTCCCCTCAGATAAAATCCCTCAGCTGATAAAAGGACGACCTTTCTCTGCACCTCCTCTTTGTGCTCCGCTCAGGCCACGCCAAGGCGGTTTGACGGCAGGAAATCAGACCGGGCAATTTCCTATCGCCGCATGTAACACTAGAGACAGGTCAGAGGGAGGAGAGAGGCGCTATTGTGAAGATGAAGCTCTGACTCGGGTGCATTTGCAGCACAGACGAGTGGAGCTACCAGGAGGGAATCCAGCTGAAAAAGGTATTGAGGCTAAACGGAGCCGACTGGCCTGTCGTGCCGGAGTCGAGGTGGAGAGTTTTTGGAGTGGACGTTTTTACTCAGCATAGCAGCAACTACCGTGCTCATTTCCTGCCCGGCGCTGTGTATAAAACCAATTACAGCGCAGTCCGTGTGTTTTCATTCGCTGCTCTCTAACGCGAGCCATTCGGCGGACGCTTCGATCCAAGAGCTGCTCCAAGGGCCACAAACGTTTTTAGCAGCGGTGACCGCGGGGGGGGGGGGGGGGGGGGGGCTGGAACCGACGAACCCCACCCGGCGGTGTCGGCGTGACGCCCTGCCCCGCCGGGCCACTCGGGACCACAGGGCCTCGTTTATTTGTCAGGTACCGCAGGGACCTGAACCAGCAAGTCCTGCTCCAGCAATACTAAAGCTCCATTTCACCTGGGGACGTCTGGCGCTTCAGTGATTGCCAGTGATTTTATTCCCATGTGAATGTGCCATGGCGGTAGTTTGTAAAATAAGCAGTACAGAGGCTGCCTGATAATACTAATCCCACATGGATCGTACTCATTTCTTCATTTTAGCCATATCAGCTTTTTCTTCTTCTTCTTCTTCTTCTTCTTCTTCTTCTTCTTTCTACCTAAAAATGGAGGCAGTAGTGGAATCCATAACAAGTTTTACTTTGTTGAATCAGGAAATGACTAATTGCAAAATCTTGTATACCGGTGATTTCATCAGAGGTTGGGGGCGGTTCCTTTAATGCCATGTGACCAAGACTGAACCAACTGTGACCTCACAAACGTCTCTCGGGAATTCCAATCAAACCTCGCCAGCCAATCATCGGTTTACAAGGTACAATTGAACAATTGAATCCCTGCCCTGATCCCCTCGCCGCCCATCTGAGTCTCATTTGGAGCCGGGCTTGTGTCTGGCGGAGAAAATCACTTTCTGAGATAAACTCTCTTCAGGGGAGCTTAGAAATGTGAATTGGGTGATTAAGTTACTGGAGGAATCCTCTGACAACATGAAAGCTTGTGAGGCGATGAGGCCAGATGTGGGCAGGCACACGGGATTCCAGGACTGGACATGATACCACGACACACACACACACACACACACACATCGCATCACACACATGCACGTCCACACACACTGGATAGGCAAGCTCAGACACAATGCACACAAAGTGGACCTGATACTGCGGTGGGCTTGTTTAAACACACACACACACACACACACACACACACGTTGCATTCAGATTGTGGCGCTGAACCAGATGTTCATTGTGTTCAACAGGAGGATGACGGTAAACTCCACCCACCACGCCTGCAGACCGGACTTGGCAGCAGAACTTCTCTTCTTCCACCGTGATGGTGAAGACAGAAAACCTCCCGCCAGATGAATGAACCCTCACGCGGTTACAGATGTTCTTCTTGTCTTCCAATCAAGATAACGTCGTGAATACGCTTTCTTGGTCCGACCATTTTGAGTTCTTCATAACCTCACCTGTTGGATATTTTGAACTTAAATTAAATATCAAAAATAAAAGTGACACAACACTTTTTAACAGATCACTTTTTATTGCATCATTGTACAGCATGTATATAAAACTCACCTTGGCAGCGTAAAAGCCTCTAGTTTGCCATTGCAGTTAAAGGGGCAGTAAGAACGACCATAATGTATCTGCAGGGGGTTGATCGGGTTGTCGATCAATACCAATGACTTATTGACTTATTGACCAGACGCTGAGATTTCTGGTTTTGGAACAAAAACTGGACGAGCGACCAGCATCATGAGACATTTCAGCTACGAATGCTAGCAAGCCTCATATTAAGCATGTTGACGTCTTAAGCTAGCTTGGGAAAATGTGACTTTATTGTTTGTTGTTTCATGACAGGCCACCGTCACTCAAGGGGATGGGAGTGGTGAGGCAAGTCGCCGTTGCAATTCCTACTGGTTGCAGATAGAGGTCGACAGAGGTCACGTCCCGCGAAGCCGACCGGCGTGGCTTTCTTTCTAGGCCGCGGTGTGAACGCCGCGATACTCATTCACACCCTCGGGTCAGGGTGCTGACAACCACACAGGGGCTGGAGTCGATAAAAGTGGGCTCAACGCAGAGAGCCTGGCTCGGCATACGCCAGCTCAACATGCCGTCTGGGTTATGAAAGCCTGCAGCCGGATGTGCCGGCGTTTCCCCACTCTGCAGCGGTTACAGCCGACATCCTGCAGCTCCCCTGCCTCTCGCCCTTCACGACTCCACTCTCTTTCATCTCCAGACTCGGGGGGGGGGGGGGGGGGGAGGAAAGTCACATATCACTGTACAGTGTTGAGTCTATCACATAGTTTCTGCTCCCGCGACTCGCCGTTGGTGGAACATTGTCTGTTGACTCACGTCCAAGAGAAGATTTATTTAAACACAGCGCTGTTCATATCAAACAGCTTTACCCTGTTAGCAAAGCCATCGTCATCCTGGACAAATACACTGGATACTTAGAAAGGCCTGTAATCTGATGCACTGCACTGTAAAGTAGTATGATATATATATATATAAGTATATAAAGTATATAAAGTATATTATGGACAGAAGTAGCTATTGTACAAATTGCACTTTTTAATTGACTAATGATGCAGTTTAGCATCTCCAAGAGGAACTTAAAGAGAAAAACCTGCTAGCTGGTTGAGAGGCATTTTGTGTTGCTATTTGGTTCAGTGCCAAACATTTGGCTTGAAAGGGATGGAGGGATGGACCATGGGCTGGTTGGGACAGAGAGGAAAACAGCACCATCCTCTTCTATGAGGTTCAAACAGATCTTAGTGGGACACATTTAGAGTTTATTTGACAAGATGCACGTGTTTTATTTCTAACTCAATACAATTTTGCCCTAAAACGACTAAATACTCTGAAAAAAAGTGAATTTCTCCCCCTGATTTGGTTGGACTGGATAACGATGAAGAATTTTCTGCAGGATGAATCTCTGGAGGAGGTATAACTCTGTACAGTTCAACAGGAGCACAAGCGTCTCCGTGAAACAGCGAGTCAACCTCAACCTCAACTCCCCGCTCAGATCCTCATTTCCCATAAAGGATCCCTTTTGATCTGGATGGTGGCGGTTAAGGCCACGGGTGGAGAGGAAGGGGGAGTCGAGGGATGAAGCAGCCAGACAAAGCAACGAGACATCATCACGGTTTCATCACGTGTGTCCCTCTCTCTGCAGGGTGACATGGAGGCGCAGGGTGACATGGAGGCGCAGGGTGACATGGAGGCACAGGGTGACATGGAGGCGCAGGGTGACATGGAGGCGCAGGGTGACATGGAGGCGCAGGGTGACATGGAGGTGCAGGGTGTCGGGAAGCAGGTCGGGTTGTTCTATGTTCCAGTAATGTTGAAATTAAATACCAATAATGTTAAATCATATTTTTATTGATAATTCAGATGCTCTTTACCAAGCAGCTATTCTCCACCACCACAATATAACACATATATATGTAATGAACACTGCAATATACTGATACTGAAATAGAGAATACATACTATATATATACTATAATTTTTAATTATATAAATGATGTAATAAATGTAATATTGTAAATATATATACACATTTTGGAGCAAAAAAAATTTAACAACAGCATCAATTCTGTGTATTCTTTCTTTATGCAAAAAAATAAAATTAAATCATAATAACAAAAGTAATAGCATAAAACAATATGAAGACAAGGTACTGGCAGGATTCAGTGTTAGGGCATCAGGTGTGCATGTGGTTCCAGCAGCAGGCGTCTCAACCACAACATCATAACTGAACGCCTCGGTAGCGTAAAAGAAGACGCTCTGCCTCCGAGGGAGAAGTTAAAAGGCCATTTACTGAAAATAGCCGGTGAAATTACTGGCGTGCAGGAGGCACGTTCCAGTGAATCATTTGAGAAGCGTGTTGCGGGGAGGGCCGCTGCCGTTCTTGGCCGCCCTGGTCACCAGTTAGAGTTCAGTTTGAGCTGACGCTGCCGAGCGCCAGCAGGAAAAGAGGCAGGAGATCATTTATCCAAGTCACATTAGGATTGCTTAACTTGCACATACAGTGTTCAGCCTCTTGTAGCTGTACGCACTTATATTCTGCACTGGTAAGTATTTTTATCACATTACTGAGCTAGAGACTTCCTGTAAATGATGTGGTAAAATGTATTTTTATTTCAAACCGCCTGAAAACAGTTTTTCTCACTGGACAATAAAGAATTGAACTGAACTGAACTGAGTAGAGGTCACGCATCGAGCCGACAGCTTCGTCAAACAGCACCAGAGAGGTCGACAGGTAGGAGAACCTGGTCAGGGAGCAAGAAGTGGTCTGAGCCGAGGACCGAACATCTTCAACCAGTTACACGTCGATAGACCTGCAGACCGCAAGCACTGTGCACATGCACGCACACACAAGCATGCATGTGCACACAAACACACAAACACACACGCAGAGAGACGGAGGTCACAACGTGTGAAGCTGGTAACCAGAGCCAATAGTCACATCCACGAGTTGACACCGTGCATCTTCTATGACATCATCTATAACATCTTCTATGACATCATCTATAACATCTTCTATGACATCATCTATAACATCTTCTATGACATCATCTATAACATCTTCTATGACATCATCTATAACATCTTCTATGACATCACCTATAACATCTTCTATGTCATCATCTATAACATCTTCTATGACATCACCTATAACATCTTCTATGACATCATCTATAACATCTTCTATGACATCATCTATAACATCTTCTATGACATCACCTATAACATCTTCTATGACATCATCTATAACATCTTCTATGACATCATCTATAACATCTTCTATGACATCATCTATAACATCTTCTATGTCATCATCTATAACATCTTCTATGACATCACCTATAACATCTTCTATGTCATCATCTATAACATCTTCTATGACATCACCTATAACATCTTCTATGTCATCATCTATAACATCTTCTATGACATCACCTATAACATCTTCTATGACATCATTTTACATTCTGACATTTTTGCCACACGTTTCAGTTTTTGATGAGACACCCTCTGTGGTCGGCAGAGAGGTCAGAGGTCAACGTCGTCCTCTGTTGTGGCTTGTGAAGTTGCAATGCCCCTGTTGTACAGCAGATCAAACAACCCCCATAATGCACCACAAACACATACATAAAAAACGTATTACACACTGCAAAGGCACCAAT
>JAXDDW010000130.1:580000-650000 GCA_034670385.1 Hoplostethus mediterraneus | reverse complement strand
CGCTCTGGGGATTCTACTTGGGGACTAGAAAGGAGCACTTTACCGTTTCATCCAAGAGTTTGAAAAGCAAAACAAAACCGCTGTTTCGTGTTTTTTTCTTTTCCAGCGTGGACCCGCTTGCAGAGACTCTCCTTCCTCCCGGAGTCTGAAGCCCGTGCGTAAAGATACTTGCTCTCCAAAAAGCGGCTTTACGCACGGCTGGCCGCTTCACCGGAGCAAAGAGAATCTGTTGCCGTTTTGTTTTTATCCTGCGTGCTTCTCCCAGGTGAAAGACTTTGAACGCACCCTGGCAAGTCACAGACGCGTCTAGCCGCTTCCTCCCTGCAGATCTGACTTTTGTTTTCTATTTCACGCGTAATTGTGCAACAACCCGTTTTTCGTATGAATCTCCTCGACCCCTACCTGAAGATGACGGAGGAACAAGACAAGTGTCTCTCCGACGCCCCGAGCCCGAGCATGTCCGAGGACTCCGCGGGCTCTCCGTGCCCGTCCGGCTCGGGCTCCGACACCGAGAACACCCGGCCGTCGGAGAACGGCTTGCTCCGGGCGGACGGGGCTCTGGGCGACTTCAAGAAGGACGAGGAGGATAAGTTTCCCGTTTGCATCCGCGAGGCGGTGTCCCAGGTGCTCAAGGGCTACGACTGGACCCTGGTGCCCATGCCCGTGCGCGTTAACGGATCTAGTAAGAACAAGCCTCACGTCAAGAGACCGATGAACGCCTTCATGGTGTGGGCTCAGGCTGCGCGGAGGAAGCTGGCGGATCAATACCCGCATCTCCACAACGCGGAGCTGAGCAAAACCCTGGGGAAGCTCTGGAGGTAGGTGGCGCTCCTCTGGGTTCACCTTCCACTGCTGTTATGTTCTATGTTTTACTACAGATGAGGAATATGGATTGTAGAAATGTGATTATTTGCTGACTTAATTTTACCTGTTTTTTAAACTTTGGAATGACGCATTTTAGTCGCTGGTACTTGTGAGTTTTTCAACCAGCACTTCATTCCGCAAGTTGACGCTCATTTTTTTTCCCTCCACCCACAGGCTTCTCAACGAGGGCGAGAAGCGGCCGTTCGTGGAGGAGGCCGAGCGGCTCCGCGTGCAGCACAAGAAGGACCACCCGGACTACAAGTACCAGCCCCGGCGGAGGAAGTCCGTGAAGAACGGGCAGAGCGAGGCGGAGGACGGCAGCGAGCAGACGCACATCTCCCCCAACGCCATCTTCAAAGCGCTGCAGCAGGCGGACTCACCCGCGTCCAGCATGGGAGAGGTGCACTCTCCCGGCGAGCACTCAGGTGGGCAGAGAGGTGGGGGTGAGGAGGAGGAGGAGGAGGAGGAGGAGGAGGAGGAGGAGGAGGAGGAGAAGAGGGTTTCCTTGCAGTCAACTCACTTTTTCAGATTTAATTCATTGAAAATTTGCACCTTGTTTTGTGTGTTGATCTCCATCTGATCTGAAATCCTGCATCCTGCCAGTTTTCATTCCAGCTGTTATTTATGTTGGACTGCATGAAAAGTACAAACTTCTCGGTGGAGTGAACATGAAATCCGTCATATCTGATCCTCTAACTTGTTCTTTTTTGACCCTCCCAGGCTCCCAGGGGCCCCCCACCCCTCCCACCACCCCGAAGACGGACGTCAGCTCCGGCAAAATGGACCTGAAGCGCGAGGGCGGCGTGCGCTCCCTCCCCGACGGCCCCGCCGGGCGCCAGCTCAACATCGACTTCCGCGACGTGGACATCGGCGAGCTGAGCAGCGACGTCATCTCCCACATCGAGACCTTCGACGTCAACGAGTTCGACCAGTACCTCCCGCCCAACGGGCACCCGGGCGCCGTCGCCGGCAACGCCGCGTCCGTCGGCTACACCGGCAGCTACAGCATCAGCGGCGGCGCGGCGGCGAGCCCGGGGGCGGGGGGGGGCGCCGCCGCCTGGATGGCCAAGGCCCAGAACCAGAACCAGAACCAGCAAGCGCAGCAGCAGCAGCAGCAGCACACCCTGACCACCCTGGGCGGCGCTGGCGGGTCGGAGGCGGGTCCGGCCCAGCAGAGGACCCACATCAAGACGGAGCAGCTGAGCCCCGAGCCACTACAGCGAGCAGCAGGGCTCCCCGCAGCACGGCGCCTACGGCTCCTTCAACCTGCAGCACTACAGCCCCTCCTCCTACCCCTCCATCTCCCGGGCGCAGTACGACTACTCCGACCACCAGGGCGGCAGCACCGCCACCGCCGCCGCCGCCTACTACAGCCACGCGGGGGCGGGGCAGGGCGCCGGGCTGTACTCCACGTTCAGCTACATGAGCAGCCCCAGCCAGAGGCCCATGTACACGCCCATCGCCGACAACGCCGGGGTGCCCTCCATCCCCCAGAGCAGCCCGGGGCACTGGGACCAGGCCCCGGTCTACACCCAGCTCACCAGGCCCTGAGCTGGCACGGCAGGGGGCCGAGAGACAACACACACACACACACACACACACACACACATATGACATGTACAGCCACACACAGATTCAAAACGGTACACACACACACACACACACACACACACACACACTCTTTACCGAGGAGGATTTGGCCGCCGTCCGTCCTTCCGCCTTCCCGCCTGAATCAGACACTTGAATTCAAAGAAGAGGAGAGCTGGACTTGTGATTGGCTCACACCGTGCCTTTGCTATTGTATCGTCATAGAAACTATATATATTTTTTAGAGAGACAAAGACGTTAGAAAATCCTCTGTGAGGACGTATCGATTGTTCATATTTCAGTAGGTACTGTGTATGTTTCATCGTTTCCTTTTTCGTACGCTGGCAGTTTGTAACCGGTTTGGGGGGGTGGGGGGGTGTTGAGTTGGGGGGGGGTTAAGTGGGTTGAGTGGGTTGGGTCGGGTTGGGGGGCGGGGTTAATTATTTGTACCTGTAGATATTAAAAGCTTTATATTTTTACCCAGTTCAGCAGCGCTCCTGGTAGTGCGTCTACAGTCTCAGTTTGTCTTTTCTAATGTTTCATTTTTGCTTTCCTGTTACCTGCAATGTTCTTGTGCCATTTGAAGTTTGGTTTGTATTTATGCTGTTAAAGATTATTTTCCAGTCGGTGTCATGATGATTGGCAGGTTATTAGGCGAGAGAGAGAGAGAGAGAGAGAGAGAGAGACTGTCACGATGCTATGCTGTGCTGACGGGGGAGACTGCAGCCCTTTCTACCATTCGTGCCTTGCAGTTGACGTTTGGGCTAACTGTGTGTGTGTGTGTGTGTGTGCGTGTGTGTGTGTGTGTGTGTGGCCACAGCTGAGATTACACTTACCGTCTGACAGCGTGTGTTTGACAGCCACAGGAAGTCACCTTTGACCCCTTGGGTGTCCCCTGCAGTCTCCCGCCATGCTGGTGTCCTCTACCCCCCCCCCCCCTCCCCCAGTCAAACCCAGTTATAAATCTTTAATTTATTTATTAGCTTTAATTTTATTTCAAAGTAAATATTTTGCGTCCTGTTCTTCTAACTAATGAACGGTCCTGTTAAAGCAGCGTAACATGGTGTTTGGTTTCCAGCCCCGGGGGTCCTGATTGGTTCACGCTGTAACAACCGTCTTGGTTTTATTTATCTTACCTAAATGTCTATTTTAAATACGTCTCTGTGTTTTTTGGGGGGTTATCTAGCGAAACGTGTTTTGGGTTATTTGTTATTTGTGAATTTGATTTGAGTTTGACTTTTAAAATATGGCTGAAGGAACCGGACAGGAGAGGATGTTGGTCTGAACATCCTGACGCTCCCTGAGATCCAGCTCTCGTTTTCTTCAGCGATCCATGTATTTGTACTGTCTTCAAAGAATCTTTTGTATATGTATTTGCAATAAAAGAGAAAATGCTATTGACAAAAAAATGTCGGCTGCTTTTTTCACAGGAACAAACAAACTGATCTCTGATCAGCAGCTCGTACTTCTGACTTATAAATGTGTTTCACATAAAATTCAGTGGAAGAGTTGAGAAGAGAGCGCCAAAAAAACAGGACTAGTTTGTTTTCCCAGAAGCCTCGTCACCCCCCCACCCAACCCCCCTCCCCACCCCCTCCCCCGGTAGCAGCAGGGCTGCAAGGCTCTGGAGGATCTGGGGAAGGAGAAGGGAGGAGGGGGGAGGAGGGGGGAGTCAATATAGCTGGAGCAGTAAAACTGAAAATAACATGAATGTATTTGAGTTGCTGATGCTGCTCCTACACCCACCAGGGGACCAGAGAGGTGATCGATCACACGGTTACTATCAACTACAACTTGACTGGTGAACAGGAAGGATCCAGAAGCCAACTGGTGCTGAATCAGGACCTGCATGTACTCAGTATCTACATGTATTGTGTAAAAGGGCAAGTTGCACAACATAACAAATACAGGCAACGTGAGCAATAATCCACAGTAAACAGGACTGGAGACTCGAGTGTTTTCAGGTGGAAGATCCATTCATCCTGTCAGATCTCTTTTGCTAACAATGAATGTGTCTCATAGCAGTGAAAGTGAAAGCAGACCCGGGGGTGGGGGGGCATCACATCCTCCCTCCTTGACCTGGCCTCTCCAACATCAGCATCATGTGTTGTGAGATGTACCAACAACAGAGCCTTACACAACCACAACTACCAGGAGGGATGTTACATGTTAAATATCAGAGGGGGCACAAGCTAGCCCAACAGCAAGCCCCGCCCCCCCCGGTCGGACCTCCAGAGCTGGCATCTGACAAAAGGTCAAGCGAGGGAAATACTGAGTGATGTCACGCTGCCAGGGGACTAAGCACCATTTTCCTATGATGTGGATTATGTGTTAGGCGACACGATGTTTTCATACTCGCTGGAGGCGGCGCTGCAGCGATCCGTCCAGGGAGGCTCAGAGGAGCCAAGACCCACTTCAGCTTCATCCCCAAGAGGAAACAGTTGGTCTGCTAACTAGCTGGTTGAGCGCCATGAGTTGAGTTAGTTGAGTAACAACATACCGATTTGGTTTTACCATGTGCGTAGCTCCCATCGTCATTGAGGACATGCCCCGCCCACTTTTTTAAAATAGCAGTTTGCACTTTTAACACAATTAGAAAACGATACACGGTGGAGGCGGACTTTAGGACCATGCACGCTGATGCTGGATCAGGCGTAGTGACAAAAACGTCAAGTCTGCAGTTACTTCAACCAATGAGATGAGAGAGGAGAAGGTCTAACGTTGGAGAGTCCAGTTCCTCTGGACAGTTTGGATTTTATTCTGAAGTTCTGATTCGTCACTTCCTGTGTGTGGAGGAGTGACCACACCTGACACCAGAGTTTCACGAGGGTAGATGAATCTGAATCTTCTTGATCTAGTCTGATGAGACCTCAACCCCTCCTGCAGCTTTAAGATGGAGACGCCCACAACGCTCTGGGCGCCGACTGGATGGACTCGGTTACGCAGAGTGAATTGTTTCTCAGGTATTAAGGAAATGAGTGGGAGAGGGAACAGAGACAGAGAGAGAGAGAGAGAGAGAGAGACAGAGTGAGAGAGAGAGAGAGAGAGAGAGAGAGAGAGAGAGAGAGAGAGAGAGAGAGAGTGAGAGAGTAAACAACAGAGGGACAGATGGAGGAATATCAAAGGTGGAGGGAGGCGTGACTGTGGTCCCATCTGAGAAACCCATCAGCCTCTCCAGCTCTCAGACTGGTACCAGTGGTTCATATGATGGTACCAGTGGTTCATATGATGGTACCAGTGGTTCATATGGATGCTTTCTACTCCAGACACAAGCTAAGTCACGTCAGCATCATCAACATTAACATTAACATCATCGGTGCTCTTTTCTTTTGTTTTCTTTGAAATGTAAAACGCATCACTTCCTGTCTCCAGAGGGTTTCTCCGGTGAAGACCTACCTGACCCCGGGTGTTGAGAACATCAGATGGAGAAGCTTCATGACCTGGTGGAGGTTGATGATGTTGATTTATCAATTGGCGATAGGGAACAGCAAAATAGACATTCATTAATTGATTAGATTCATGGACCGTCTCAATTCAGATGTTCCTATCGGGCTGCAGGTACTGACATGATATGATGACATGACATGACTTGACATATAGACTAGAAAGGCTGGAAGCCCTCCAACTGGCAGCGCCGACCTCCAGCTGGCTATCCTGGCGTCACAACACGTAGCTGTAATTTACAACGCTGCACACTCTTGATGAAACGTGTTTGTCCCGGTACCGGCGTTCCCAGGATGCTGATCGCCGGCGACAATACAGGTCAGCTGGATCCCGACCAGAACGAATCACACAGGCACGCCGGTGTGACGTCAGCGGCCCTGAGTGACAGGACTAGCTGGAGACGGCGGTACTGATTACCACCCGATACCCTGCTAGCTGGGGAGTCTGGGTAAAGGCTTGATACGGCTGACAATTAAGGACCACACCATCGCCGGAGTAGGGCTGGGAGGGTCTGTGATGAAGTGATTATGTCACCAGGCTCTGAGGTCACTACAGATACTATAACATGGTGTGGAGCTCCAACACAAAGACGAGAGAACATATCTGATATTTATGAGCTCTGAACGTCATCCTGCTGGAGACGGTTCATTTCCAAAACTCTGAATTCATTCAAAAGAAATCATCATTCAATTTCTCTAAAATAATAATAATATTGATAATAATAGTAATGATAACAACAACAATAATAATAATAATAATAATAATAATAGCAATAATAATAATAATAATAATAATAATAATGACAATAATAGTAATAATAATGATAATGATGATAATAATAACAATAATAATAATAATAATAATAGTAATACTACTACTACTACTACTAATAATAATAATAATAATAATAATAATAATAAAAGTAATAATAATAATAATAATAATAATAGTAATCATAAGAGTAATAATAATGATGATGATAATAATAATAATAATAATAATAATAATAATAATAGGTGATCCAGTAAGGGAAAGCATTGGCGTTTTGTAGATGAATGACCTCTATTGGTGATATATACAGTATTTATAAATCTATTCTGTTGTGTGTTTTATTGATTCTAATGTTTTTGTACTGTTTGGGCTTGTAAGTCAGTGGACAGAGAACACCTGCTGGATTTACATGTGACAAATGAACTTGACTTGACTTGAAAGTTTTGAAAAACAAAGATCTCAGCATCAATCGACCGATTCTGTTTTCCCGGTCAAAGTCTTTTGACTCTGTGTGGATTCTCTTTCACAGGCGAACAGGAACACTGTTGAGGATGAAGACGGCAGGCGGAGTTGCCGGGCAGCTTTCCCAGGAAAAAAAAAGAAAGCAATTAATATTCTGGAGCATCTCCTCTCTGGGAATCTGACCCCTCCCCTACCCATGGGTGGTCCTTTCAGATGCAAAGCACTTCACGAGGATAGAAGGAGCCTGTGATAGAGACACATAGAGAGAGATAGGCAGATGGGGAAGAGAGAGAGAGAGAGAGAGAGGAGAGAGAGAGAGAGAGAGAGAGAGAGAGAGAGAGAGAGAGAGAGGGGAATCTGCCAATGAACAACTCTGGAAAATGGAGGACGGTCATAGCATGCAAACATAAACAGATAAATGAGTGAAAGAATGTATGTGGGAAAAACTGTTGACCGGCAAGAAGGAAAATTTGATTGGGTTCTAATTGCTTTGGGTTTAAGTCCTAATTGTGTGTGTGTGTGTGTGTGTGTGTGTGTGTGTGTGTGTGTGTGTGTGTGAGAGAGAGAGAGAGAGAGAGAGAGAGAGAGAGAGAGAGAGAGAGAGAGAGAGAGAGAGAGAAAAGAAAACAAGGAGGGGACCACAGAGAAGGGATCTGTGTGTACTTGACAAGGTAGTTGTGTTGTGGGGGGTTTTCGTTCCCGTGCACTAGCAACGTGCAACAATGAAATAATGACTTTAATTGCGTCTCTGCTGCTGCTGCGTCCTTACATGAGAAAATGAAAAACAAAAGCGTTCGCCTCAGTCTGAAATCAGCTCATCATAAAAACAACGGAGAGCAACGCTGTTAATTTAGCAACACAGCTGGGGGCAGAAATATGTACCAGAGTGTTGAGGTGGATTTATGGTGCTCCAGGGTTGCTTTTACTGTGTGAGTCTGACTCAGATAGCAAACCTACTGCCAGTACATAGCTGCACAGGCAAGAGGGTAAACACACACACACGCACACACACACCTACACACACACACACACACACACACACATGACACACCCCCACGTCTTGAGGACATTCACCCTATTGCCCCAGGAATGGCAGCCACCCACTGCCATTGCCACAGTAGTAGCTACTATACAAAAGAAGTGTGTGTGTGTGTGTGTGTGTGTGTGTGTGTGTGTGTGTGTGGTGTCTTGACCTCTCTTCAGTTCTGATCACAGAGGAAACTGTACATCAGCGTAGGACTCCCTGCCTGGAGGTTTTTACTACACTTCTACACGGTTGGAGGCCGGTGGGGAGGGTCCCTGGTCTCCGACGGCAACAGACATCTGCAAGTCCAGAGCGAGTACCAAGAGAGCTCAATCTGGACGGGGTTTAAAGGTGCTAGCACGTAGCATTTTAACATCAATACATCGTATAACTACCGTAAACAAACCAGACCACCACCAGCAGCCTGTCAGCCTCTACCAGCCTCTACTCTGTATTCTACCTTGTGTCCACCGGGTCCATTTGGAGGGAAATCTGCTGTATTGCTTTACGGCACCAAACAGGAAGAGGGCGCTGTTCTTCCAGCGCTAACGGAGATAAAGATAAAGAGTTTCTGGAGACGGCAGATGGAGGAAGGAGAGAAAGGAAGATGGAGAAATCACTCAATGTGCTGCATCCATTCACACCCGGGAGCTTCCCAGTAAAGCCCCAGTCCACTGCAGCAGTGGGGGAGGAAGTGCCTTGCTCAAGGGCACCAGTAGTAGCTATTGAGGGGTTGAGGGATTTCTTGCTCACTTCAGATTTCCCAAGTCTGTGTTTCTAACCTCCAGGCTACCTGCACCCCTTGACCCCCTTGGTAAGAGTACTTCATGGCGGTCTGGAGTCTTCGGTCAAGGGTCTCACGTCTTCGCAGTGGTTGGTGGATTGGGAATGGGGGGGAGACGGGGGGGGAGACGGGGGGACGGGGGGGGACGGGGGGTTATAGAGGTTTATGAGCTCCTGGGGACCAGTGTTGATAAATCCCTCCCGAGTTGTTTCACAGTGGCAGAACATTTCCCTGAAGGTGAAATGAGGGGGGGCGGGACCAAGGACCGCCCGTCTCCCAGGACCGGAGTTTATGGGCAGGAACGTCTGGATGTGTTTTTGCGCGTGCACACACACACACACACACACACACACACACACACACACACACACACATAGGTACACACATGCACAATTTCTCGTTGTCTTATTGCTCTCCGTCTGTCTCACGCTCTCTTAAAGTGGTATTCTTCATTTTTCTGATTCAGTCTCCATCTTTGTCTCCCAGCCTCACTGTGGTGTTCTTCACTGTGGTGTTCTTCACTGTGGTGTTCTTCACTGTGGTGTTCCTCACTGTGGTGTTCTTCACTGTAGTGTTCCTCACTGTGGTGTCCCTCACTGTGGTGTTCTTCACTGTGGTGTTCCTCACTGTGGTGTTCTTCACTGTGGTGTCCTCACTGTAGTGTTCCTCACTGTTGTGTTCCTCACTGTGGTGTTCCCTCACTGTGGTGTTCTTCACTGTGGTGTTCCTCACTGCTCTTCCCAGAGATCACCTGTCAATCAAACAGTGTGTCCAGTACTGTGACGTCTTCCTCCTTGCACTTGTTTGACTTCCTGTATGAACACGCTGCCTCAAAACACGATGTCAGTTTCTCACGATGTCGTTCTGATTTCTTTTCTCTCTCTCTCTTGACTCTCTCTATCTCCCTCCATCTTTCTGTCTCTCCACTCGTCTGTCTGTCTGTCCATCTCTATCTCTCATCTCTGTTTTCTACTCCCACTGACGTTCCCCTTCCAGTCTACCGCATCACAGCTCTTCCAAACACCCACTCACCTCACACACCCACCGAACCAATGTGTTAAGCATCCTCCCTGCCAAGACACACACACACACACACACACAGACACCTCAAATTGACTCAACCCCAACACACACACACACACACACACACATGAACTCAGCCGCCACATGAAACGCCCGCTGCGCTGTAATAGATAGGCAGGGCTCTGGATGATGACACCCCGTATCCATCACTGGGGCTTATCCACGGGCCCAGCTGGGAGGTTGAACGCAGCCCAGCCAGATGTTCAGGAGGCAGGGAGGGAGGTCCGTCCTGTCTCTGCAGCACAGCTGGTCCATCGCACCGCGGGGGGGGGGGGGGGGGGGGGCAGACGTTGAGACAGAAGAGGAGGGGGAGGAGCTAAGTCGTCTTGGTTCGTACACACTAGACGCTGACGAAAGCACCGCGTTGGCTTCGTTGTCCACAGTCCAATTCTTCGCAGTTGGTCTAAAACATCACATGGCTGGTTGCACTGCCTTGTGGGAAAGCGTCTCCATTTTTCTTGTCTGGTTGGTTGCCTCAGTTTACATCTGTGTGCTCACGTTTGGTGAGATTGTATTGTAAGTGGCGACTTGTTCGTCTGTGGTTGCAAGTTCGCTTTTGTTGTGAGAAGACAGTCTGCTTGAGGAGGAAGAGGAGAGGGAGGAAGATGAAGGGGAAGAGGAGGAAGATGGGGAAAGAACAGAGAGAGAAAGAGAGTAAGTGTGTGTGTGTGTATGTTTGTGTATGGTGTGTATGTTTACATGTGTTCAGAATGTGTGCATGTGTGTGGCATGTGGGTGGGGCTTGGGGGGAGGGGGTGCTAACCTCTATGATGCTATCACCAGTATCTGGCAGCACTCAGTGGTAACACACACACACACATCAGTAAAAACCTCACAGCCTCATCTCACCGCGGCGCTGCAGAGAGGAGCTAATCACAAGGTGGCGGATCAGCCTGCAGAGCGACTCAACACATGTCAGTTACAACACCGGGAACGCCGCCAGGTCGTCTGCAGAAGACGTTCAGGGTGATACAGATGAGACGTGTTGCTACGTTGACATTATTGCTGATTGTTGGTTTGACGGTGCTGCGTTAAAACGTCTGCTCCTTCTGCTGCTATGCTATGTGTAGCATTACCCATAAACCCCCTTGCTTCCTGTCGCTAAGAGGATGTTCTTACGTTCTTACTTTTACGTTCTTCGCTGTTTGTTTTGAAGAGCGATAAGCTGATAATCGCCTTAAGCATTCAGACCCGCCTGGACTGACGTCGTGTCTTGCTAGCAGTAGAACCCAGTTTCTATTTTGTGCCATGAAGCAACTCAGCAGATTTCCTGTGAAGTCTACCGATGGTCTCATGTGTTTACGGCACCTATTTCAGTGACTCAAAATAAATGTGATAACGCTTCATTGATATCAGCGAAAGAGCACCTTTAAAATGAGTCTTTTTATCTAGAGGCTGCAGAAGTGGGCCTGTGGTCGAATCCGAGACCGCCGGCGTGCCCTTGTGCAAGGCACTTAACTCCCGATTGCGCTGATGAAAAATGTCAGGCTCAGTCAACATTTCTTGGATAAATAAAGGAGATACTAGACATTATTGACAATCCAGAGAAACAGCGGAGGACCGATCACATTCGTATCTGGAGAGAGGAACAGGACAAATACAGTGTGTGATTTCTGAGCGTAGTTCAGAGATTCTACAGATGCAGTAAAACGTATCATCATAACTTTCCATCACGGTAATTGATAGGCTGTCTGGGGGAAAAGAGCATTCCTGTAGCCTGACTCCTGTGTCTCATTTCCACTAATAGGACATTGCACTGGGGAGAACCTGGCTCGGGGAGAACAAGGGATTCGTATCAGAGGGCAGCCAGGGAATGCAGCAACGCAGACACAACAGCTCCGAAAAGAGTAAAGAGATAGATAGGGAGGGAGGGAGGGAGGGAGTGGGAGTGAAGAGAGGGATGAAAGAGGGAGACAGAGTGAAGAGGAAGAAAGGAGGAAGGAGAATAAAAAAAAAAAAAAGAAGAAGAGGGAGGCGTCGAAGATTTTGCCAAAACGAGTCTTTTCTGTTTTTTTCACACCGAGGGATGAGGAGCTGGAGCTGTGAAACTCTAGTCAGCGAGTGGGAGAGGTGGGACACACACACACACACACACACACACACACACACACACACACACTAGGAAGTGTTTATACTTGGCTGGCCTGAGATGCTTCAGATGTACCTGATTGAAAGACCATGCTGCAGCGGTCTTTCATCATATTACATCATCCTTTAATATTACAACGCTCAGTAATGCTGCAGTAATAGTCATAGCAGTAGTCCCAAAGATCACTCCTCCTTTCCTCCTCTACCTCCTTGTTTCCTAGTCATAGCAGTAGGGAGGCTGTCATGCTGCCTAGCGAGGCCGGGTCCCAAAGATCACTCCTCCTTTCCTCCACTACCTCCTTGTTTCCTAGTCATAGCAGTAGGGAGCCTGTCATGCTGCCTAGCGAGGCCGGGTCCCAAAGATCACTCCTCCTTTCCTCCACTACCTCCTTGTTTCCTAGTCATAGCAGTAGGGAGGCTGTCATGCTGCCTAGCGAGGCCGGGTCCCAAAGATCACTCCTCCTTTCCTCCTCTACCTCCTTGTTTCCTAGTCATAGCAGTAGGGAGGCTGTCATGCTGCCTTAGCGAGGCCGGGTCCCAAAGATCACTCCTCCTTTCCTCCACTACCTCCTTGTTTCCTAGTCATAGCAGTAGGGAGGCTGTTATGCTGCCTAGCGAGGCCGGGTCCCAAAGATCACTCCTCCTTTCCTCCTCTACCTCCTTGTTTCCTAGTCATAGCAGTAGGGAGGCTGTCATGCTGCCTAGCGAGGCCGGGTCCCAAAGATCACTCCTCCTTTCCTCCTCTACCTCCTTGTTTCCTCCTCTATCTCTTCCTTTCCTCCGCTACCTCCTCCTTTCCTCCACTACCTCTTCATTTCCTCCTCTATCTTCTCTCTATCTTCTTCTACTCTTCTTCTATTCTATCTCTTCCTTTCCTCCTCTACCTCCTAGACACAAGGGGTGGCTCATATGACTCCTTTCTCCCCTACTGTCAGTATCACAGCTGACAATGTCTTTGACCCTGGTGAGTTTTCCTCCACAACAGGCTGGTGTTCTGATCCAGAATCAGCCCTGCGGTCTAAAGCCTGGAGGTGACACTGAGCAGGACCCTGACTGGACCTCCCAGTGGTTCCAGTGGAGCTCCCCAGTGGCCCACAGCAGGGAGACTGGTTGTGCTGGGCGGCTAGCGGCACTGTTGTGAAAGAGCTTGTACGCCTCCCTGGATGAATAAAGTTTAATAGAGAGAAATAAAGCACAGTAGGAAGGCCTGTGTGACCAAGCAGACCAGTTGGCTGGTTAGTGGAACACCAAGTTAACCCTCCTGGGCCTCCTGACCTCGCTGCTGTACCAGTGTTTTTACTGTGTATTTGTTGAATTACTCCGTGTGGAATAGTCCAAGTTTTTCTCTCTTTTCAGCTCTTGGACGTTACAACTACTTGGTTGAGTTTTTTTGTGTTGCACTATGTAGATTTGCTTCTACTGCATAATGTTGAAGAAGGCACCTGCAGCTGTACTGTGGGATACGTGCGTGGGCGTGGGCCCCTATATAACGGGTATGGACGTTTTGTCGGTGTCTCTTTCACGTTAAACTAAATAAACTAAAGTAACGTTTCATCAAAACGAACAAAACGTGCAGATTATGTGGATCTCTGTTGGATCTGTAGGCATGATAAACTAATAATAATAATAATACATCACATTTATATAGCACAAAGTACCTTAGCTTCAAACTAATGTTAAACAACGCCAGCGTCCTCACAAACTCACATCAGAGAAAGCTTTTATTCTGGAGGAGGACCTTAGATGTCCCTGAACTATAATGAACTATAAACCTTATATATATATATATATATATATCGATATATGCAGGATGAATGCATGAAGCAGGACGTCTAGACTGGGTACCACTCTGCCTCCTCCTTCTCACATGGCTGCCCTGATATCTCCTGACAAGACAGACGAGAACATTTGGCCAGCAGATTCTCCTCCCCGTCTTCCTCACGTCATCACGGTCGGGGGAAAGGGAGTAACTGGCTCGACCAGTGGGGAGCGAGAGGAAAGTACAGAGGCAGAGGGATTCAAAGACAGAGAGAGGAATCGAGGAATTGTGAAACCAGGATTGAAGAGAGAGCGATGATGTTGTCCCAGAGGAGCAGCAACCCCTGCGTGGGAGTCGGGGGGAGGAGTTAAGGAGGAGGAGGTGGGAGGAGGAGGAGGAGGAGGAGGGCTGGAACCCATTGCTCATACTGGAGCAATCTTATCTCATTGTCATTAATAGCATCCTGCTGTTCACGTCTTCGGCTGCAGCATGTGTTCAGCACCTTCCTCTTCCTCTTCCTCCTTCACTCCTGCAACAGGATCCCTGTTAACCGGCGCTGGTGGAGCGAGAGCTTCGGTTCAACCCGGATGAATCCCCTCCATGTCCAGATGTCATGTTCAGTACGTGGTCCTCGCGGTCTCGGTGTTTTACGGTAATCACACCAAAGACTCACAGTTCATTCGATGTACTGATGACGTCAGAACCTCCCCCGGCCCGGTCGAGTGTTTGGACAGAGGCAGGAGAGAGCAGGATGAGTGAGGATGGCTGCTGGTAGCCCGGAGCTGAACTGGGATCAGGTCAGCTGTCAAAACAACACGGAGACCGTTTAGGACACGGAGGGAGGGAGGGAGGGTGGGGGAAGGGAGGGGAGATGAGGGATGAGAGGAGGAGGAGGGTAAAGGAATTCGGGATGCCCCTCCTCCCTCCCTCCTTCTCCCTCCCTCCCTCAGCCAGGAAACCCCCAGCGGTCCTGAAAGCAGAGATGTGGTCTGAGTGCTGCATGTTGTGCTGGGATGTCCCGGCCTCGTCATGCTGCCCTTCATCCCCTTCATCCCCTAACAGGAATATCTCCCCCGAGTCTTTGTCTCCCTGTCCTCCCCCCCCCTCCCCCGTTCCCAAGTCGATCATTAGAGGACCAGTGATGTAATCAACTGCTCATTTGTCATCATGATTGACAGCTGGCGTTGTGTATGTGTGTGTTGGGGGGGGGGGGGGGGTTGATGGAGGTAGAAGGAGAAAGAAACAGATACAGACATGGGTTGTGTGTGTGTGTGTGTGTGTGTGTGTGTGTGTGTGTGGCAGGTCCAGACCCATTGAGTCACTGCCAGTCCAATGAGACGGTGAGACAGACACCCAGTCAGTCAGAGAGCTGAGGGTAAGACAGGGATGCCTCGGGTCAGAGTTCAAGGGTCAAAGGTGACTTTGTTCGCCGACGTGGGAAATTCAGGAAGTCGAGTTCAGTAAAAACAATAAATAAAACAACAAAACAATCATCTGATCACCTGATATAAAAGCCAACCACACATTCTTCGCAGTTTGGCAGCGGGAGATAACTGTAAAGGTTTGAAGGACTTCATTACCCAGAAATCATTTAACGTCCACTTGTACACACGCTCTTCAGGAGACAGTTTGAGTTTTGTTTTGTCACTTCCTGTGTGGATGATTTCCCCGACACCTGAAACTAATTTGTACAAATACAGCAAATCTACCGAGTCTCGATTAGTGGGAAGCTCTTCTCTTCTATTTAGACTCATCAGACGGGTGTACTGAGTTCGGCGCGCCTCAACGTCAGGCTAAAGCTCGATAAACAAGAAGCAGCTCCACCCGGTTGACCAGACAGATGGGAAGTAGCGGCGCGCTGATTGAAGCGACCTGAGGTTGGCGAGCCTGTCAGACAGAGCGACGGCTCGTCTTCCTCCTCAATAGAAATATCACAACACGTCACAATACGACCCGTCAGATCAAACAAGAGTCATTCATCAAAACTGTCGAGCGTCTGCTGTCGGCGGCGGCCATCGGAGAAGTCTGTCCACCTGTCATGTAGTGGTACTGCTTCCTTTCAGAGGTTCACCCCCCACTGGGTGAACCATGCTGATAGTGTATACTGAGTGTACACTGTTGTTGAGTTCTCCTCACCTTCATCTTCATCAAGAGGATTCAACAGGTGAACTCGATCACATGGACTCACCCGACTCGCCTCTCCAACCTGTTTCACGGTCTCGGTGTTTTGCTCGTCGTCGTCGTCGTCGTGCAGCGCTAGCTAGGTATGAATTCCAAGCATGCAGTGTGCAGGGGCGTCGCCATGGCAACACGTCAACATGTTTGGAGCATGACCCCCCCCCCCCACCACCACCGACGGGATTTCACAAGAGCGGTTCGGCGTGACGGCAGCGCTACACAGTCGTGCTCGTTAGCCGTTATGTGTGGTGACCGGTGTGATCCGTCTCTGAGAGGTTCTGTGGTGAAGACGCCGGTGCCGGTGTCGGCTGGCCCGGCCGACCGCTTCGGTTTGAGACGATTCATTTACCGCCGCAGCAGTCAGATCGGTTTTATTTTATTTGTTTTATTTGTTTCGTGATGATGGTGATTTGCTATGTTCCCCATATCACTCTCACTGTATCAGGATGTCTTTACTCCATATGGTTTTATCACCCCAATATATATATATAGTTTCTATTATTTTTTTATGTATATATTCTATTTTTCCTGCTGTATTGTTTTACTATTTGCTGGAATGACTCATCTCTTTATTTTAAAGCCTGTAAACCACATTTTCCTCACAATAAAGATTTGAATAGAATTGAACTGAATCGGCCAAACAGGCAAGATCTACTCGTCCTCATGTCTAGTGAAGGAGCCTGTCATGCTCTACACACACACACACACACACACACACACACACACACACCATGCTGAGAGGGTCATTAATCAACGTCAGACCTCCCTCTTCTCCTCCCTTCATCCTTCCATCCCTCACTGTCTCCATCCATCTTTCCCAGCCACTCGTCTGTCCATTACTTTCACACTCCTGTCCTTCAATCTCTCCATCATTATCCATCCATCAAACCTTTTGTTGTTCTCTGACCGAAGGGCAAACCGCCGGTCCAAGTCGACGCTCTCAACAGAGACGTGCCAGTCTCAACGTACCTCAACGTATCCCCTGCGTTTGCTGCTTTGGGGACGGGTCTTACTTCTCAACACAAGAAATGCACTGAGAAAAACATGTTGTTGTGTTGTGCTGGATGTTGGTCGTCCCAAGCTAGACGCGTGGATGTGTTGAGAGTGATCATTTAGTGCACGTCCTTTATGAATGTTGCAGATTGGATGTGTACCAACATTTCTCGGGGGCAGAAATAGTCTAATTGGTTGAGTTAAACCTCAGTGGGCGGAGCCAAAGGAACCGTTTTTTCCGCAGCTAATTGGAAAACTTCAGTGGCAAAGAAGGAACTGCTGCCTCCAGATCAGCTCTGAGAGATGTTTGTAGAACTAAATTCAAATTCAAATTTTATTTGTCACATACACAATATGCAGAGTACAATGCGCAGTGAAATGCTCAGAGTACCTATTCCGGCTAAAGTACAGGTAGAGTTAGCAAGTTTAGTACCACAGACAGGACAAACAAACAAAATACCGGAGCAGGTACTACGGCTGCCGCTCTCACCGGCGCCATCTTGCTAAAACTCCAATCTAAACAAAAGGTGAAAAAAAAACACGTTTTCCTTCAGACGGACCAGACTTGATGTTCTGTAATCTCTTCAGTATGACTACAGAAACGCAGCCGGACTCCTGAAGGCTGCGACCCGCGCTCTGCTCTCAGGTCGCTCCTATTACAAGCTTCCTGTCATTAGCCAACCAGATGATAACATCCTGATGACATCACCGCTCCTCCATCACTCGACGGGGCCGGGGCGACGCTGCTGGTGATTGCGCGGCCGTTGATAGTGATTGTGGTGGGATGCTGATTGTGGTAAGCACCCCTGTAATTGTGTACCAATGATTTGTGCCCGTGTGTGTGTGTGTGTGTGTGTGTGTGTAACAGTAAATGAAGCTCTACTCAGTCAGCTGTAATGCTGCGTTCACATTAAAACCTGATTACCATTCAACCTGCTGACCCTAACCGTGAACCCTAACAACAGCGGGGCTTCTTTCCTGTTGTTTTTCCCTCTTACCCCGACTCTCTCTCTCTCTCTCAGATGAAGCTGTAGGGTCAGTAGAGGGATGAACGAAAAGCAGAACGCAATCATAAAACAGTAGAAAAAAAATAGTGAAATAGAATGGAAACAACTGTGAGGGTATATGAACACATGCACGACTGGACGGGGGTTTGTTGCATGTATGGATTCAGTTACAGAGGCTGTGAATTCTCCTCGTTCCAATTAAAAACCAGAATTCAACGGTTCTCATTCCCTACGTCGCCTCGTCACCCCGACTGGCACCTCCAGGCGCTGGTCAGACGTTGTGATTGGGCCTCGGAAAATAATACCCGCCCCCCCCCCCGACCATAAACGCACATAATTCTACTTAATTATAGTGCTGTGTTGTGTTGAGCGGTATAAAGTAACCCCCCGCCGCTCTTGGTTTCAAGGAAGTATTAGTTTGAACATAATCTCTTTCCACTTATTGCCACGGAACAAACATGATCTTCAAACTGCACCGCGGCCCGGTTGCACCATCGTGGAGGTTGGGTGAACCACGAAGCCAGAGAAATGCTTCAAACTGACCCGGCGCCCCGCAACACTCTTCCAACCTTTCCCCCAAATCAAGTGAAAAACGAGTGGAAATGCATACAAATCCTCTTTGGCTGCATCCCTCTGCTCGTTCTGTGCAATAACAAGCATGCACACACACACACACACACACACACACACACATGCGTGGCTACACAACTGGATTTAACACCTCCAGCCCCCCTACATACCCCACCCTGACTCTCCTGTGTCTCTTTTCACCAGCTGTATGCCAAACTGCTGTAGGCCAGAAACACCCTGTTAGCAGAGAGAGAGAGAGAGCGAGAGAGAGAGAGTCTAATTGCTGTGGGCGAGTTACTGCCTGGTGATACTCAACACTGAGTTTTAAATGAGTTTTAAAAGTTTAAATGGAGTAAAGCGTCTCTTGGGTCAGCAGGGTCCATCCAGGGGTCAAGAGTGTCGGCATGGGCCGGAGAATGGAGGAGATACAGGAAGAGATAGGCAGAGATAATATCATTGGTTGAGTTAAACATCAGTGGGCGGGGACAAAGAACCAGTGTTTCAGAGTTAACCAACTGGTAAACTTGCAAAGAAGGAACAAAATATAAATAAAAAATAAAAATGGCAATGACTTATTTTTCCATTCATTAATGACTATGACCTTCAGGCTAGCTAACTAGCTAACCTAGCTAGCTATAGGCTAATATGGCTAGTTTGAGCTTTGAAGGTCAGCTAGGCTAACTAGCTAACCTAGATAACTTAGTATTGTATTTTTTCAGCAAGTAGCAGAGCGCTAGGCTTCATAATATTAGCTAGCTCCTCTCTTACTCTGTTTTCACTGGGCTTCAGGCTAACGTTACCAGAAAAACTGTGGTTCTTAGTGTACGTTGACAGGAGAGGGCTAGGCATGCTGGGTAGAGGAAAGGAATGATAGAAACTAACATTGATCAGCTACATTCTAAAAAGTAAAAGAAATGTAGGGGAGAACCTTTAAGGGTGCAACCATGAGGGAACCCTAGAAGCTTCCTTGAGGAACCCCTTCACTAAGGGTTTGTGAACCCTTCAGTAACATATGGTGGTCCTGTAGGAACCCTGAGACTTACTGGCTCCCTTCAGACCAGTGTTCCCAAACCATGTGCCATGGAGGGCCAACAGTCTGCAGGTTTTCCTTCCAGCCAATCACTACTCACACTGTTCTCCCTGATAAACGCCTTCAACCAAAGAGAGAGGAACAAATTATTGAAAATTGAAATGAACTGAAAGCCGACTCTTGGCCCTCCATGGCCACTTTAACCAAGGTTGCATGGTTACGGCTAACATGGTTATCCCAGTTGTTTTGATAGATACTGTGATCACACTCATTAATTAGGATTATTAGCCTTGATTATTTGAGGATCAAGATTATTTTTCTGCACTTTTGGCATCTTCCATCATCAGCTACAACGACATTCTAAGTGAGTCAAAATTACCGATGTGCCGACAGAAAACCACAATTTCTTATTAGACATGATTAATTGTGCAGCTCCACTCAAGACCCAGAAGAACCCTTAATGAACCGCTGGGTTTTACAGTGTTCTTTGTCCGAGACACTGTGGTGGAAAGTTCAGGGTCAAACTGGGAAGGAAAACAAGAGTCTCCGGTTTTCCCCTCCGGCCCTCGAGAGCAACGCAAGAGATGTCAAGGTAACCTCAGATCATTTAGATTGCTTTACAAATAAAATAAGGGGAAATTTGGGTGAATGAACTTAACCCCATAGAATAGAATAGAATAGAATAGAATAGACTAGAGTTCAATTCATCCCAAGACAAATCAATACATATAGGCCTAATGTAATACAAGTCTACATGTATAGCGTGTGTTTATGTGTGTGTGTGTGTGTGCGTGTGCATGTCCAGAGAGTCAGTGTGTGTCCAAAAGATGGATATTATCCGGTTCAGTGACCACCTCTCTCTGCTAAAACGTTGTTTCACAGTCCAACGGACGATCGGGTTTCAGAGCTCCAATCTGTGGCGAACGCCGCTCTGCCAATAACAGCGTTCAACTCGAGTCCTGATACGAGCCCCGCCGAGCGCCAAGGCCTAATTTTAATTACGGGAAACGTCCTCGTTCGCCAGCAGCTTTATCACTTGTAATTGCCCCTGTTTCGAAACCGTTGTCTATGTTGAGCAACACTGGGGGGTTCTGGGACGGCGGCGGTGACGGCCCCTGTAGGAGCTCGAGAGTTTATCTTGCATCTATCCGACATGAACACTCCAGACAGTAACTCCCTCTTCCACATCGCTGCTTTTTACTTCCAGTTGCTGGAAGAAGAAAAAAAGCAGAGAACTCATTTTTTTCCCCAGCATGCATGCTAACGGCGCGCTCACAATTGAATCTGTCCCATTCTACATACACCGTCTCCATCAGGGAGCAAATCAATCATATCAGACACAGCGGACCAATCTTTGCCACCAAATCAGACATTTATTATTATTATAAATGGCTCATCTAGAGTGAAGCGTTATGTTCTCTACTGTTAGATATTTTATTGTATTTTAAGATGAAAACTAGCCAACAAATCCAGTCAAGAATACAACTTCTAACTTTATTATCTCCCATGGGAACGGGAGGAAGAGGAGCCGGGGGATAAAAAGACCGGAAAATAGATCATGGAGAAAGAGACGTGAGGAGGGGAAAAAAAGGAAGGTGAAAGGTGGAAAAACAGCAGAGCAACGGCGGGGATACGATGACTTCTGAAAGGTCGAGGGAAAGAAACGCTGATACTCTTTGCAGAAAGCGCTCCCTGAAATATCATCTCCTCCTGAATCGAGGTTCAGCATCGGGGGAAGTCGAGGGGAATAAAAAGTGTGTTTCAACCTGAGCCGCTGCAGCTGCTCAGGCATCGCGAAGCCTCGCCGTAACAAGCGCCGCCGCCGCGATGATGATGAGGTGCCTATGAGGTAGAGGCAGAGAGGGAGCGCGAGAGGAAGGGCTGGATAAGACGACGGGGATCAAAGTGGGATTCGGACCGGATGGCTCTCCTCGAACCCTCCCCGTCACATGAGGTCACTCTCTGGGTTTTGTCACCTTGTGAATTCTCGTGGACCGTTTTATGATTTTTTATGATTTTTCTCCCCCTGCCACAGCCGCACCCTCACACACTACTGCACACTGTTTCAAATGGAAGACCTTTAAGAGAAAAGTGCATGTGCGTGAGCGTGCATGCTCTGTTACTGTCACACACACACACACACACACACACACACACATATATCGGTGTCACCTTTTACTGAAATCCCTCATATTTCGCTACGAGTTAGCTCACATGGCTAAGGTCTGATCCTCCTGTTAGTTTAGGATATGTTGATTGACACACACACACACACACACACAGAGACTCTTTACCTTGCAGTGTGTGCTGTTCTAAACCTGTGTAGGCCATGGGGAGTCCCTTTATGGAGCCACACACACACACACACACACACACACACACACACACACTGCAATGAGTTAACATGTGTTTGCATGTGGGTGCATGTGCGAGTGCATGCAGAAACACATGTATGGCACCGTGAGAGCAGCGCTGAAAGCTAGCTAATTATTAAGGTCTGAGTCTTAACTGGATGTATGTAAAGAACACACCTGACATTTTTCTCAGGTGCTGACCAATCACAAGCCAGCCAGAAGTCCCATGACTCCCCAGCAGCTGGTTGGTTGGTTGAGTTTTGGTAAGCTGTCATCCCACCAGGTTAGAGAGTCCAAACCAACCTGGTTCCAGTCTGTAACTTGATCTACCATGATGGACTCATACCAGTTAAGAACACATGAAGAAACATCTGGACATGAGCATCACTCCAGGCTGAAGGTTCGCCCTCGCTTCGTTTTGTTACACCAGGCTTTCCAAGCACGAGGAACTGCTGGTTATCAAAGGTTAACATCTATTTCCTGATACCCATAATCCCTTGCGTTTTGGGGTCGTTTCCTGTAGTTGATTCAGATTACATTCTAACAAACCACACTGGAGTTGATTTGGAAGAGTTCATATAAACCTCTCCAAACATGTCTGGTGTGAACGCAGCCTTTATCTCCCCCCCCCCATTGGGACTGCGCTAACAGACGAATCCATCGAACCAGGAGTTGGAAGAAGAGCCACAACATCTGGTGGACATTTTGTCAGGAGTCACGGTTCCTCTCCTTTTATTTGTTTGCTTTTGTCTTCGTTCTGCCGGCTCCTGTCATGCTGGGATGCGTTGGTCCACGGCCTCAGTATTTGCGCAAGGAACCGCAGAGGAGTCGGAGTACAAACTCAGTCATCGACAAGTCATGCCATGAGTTCAAATGAACTGGGTGTCTGTGTCTCTGTTTACTGCATCATGTTGGCATGTCGTGGTAGCCATCGTGTCCTGCATATCACTTCAATCTCCATGTGATGAAACAAAACTCCTGACCTCCTTGGACCTCCTGACAAACCATTCCTCTTGGGGAGGCGCAGCAAGCATACAGTACAACGCGGTACTAAAATGGCTCCATGTGTACATACATCATGTACTGTACATTAATTGACACCGGCATGACCCCACTGGGAGCTGAAACAGCATGTCAGCTCAGTCCTTGCTCTTGTAGCTGGACGTCATTTTCCCCCCTCCGGACTCTGTGGCTTTGGATCAGGCGTCAGTCTCGGCCCGGCTCACCGTGGATCCACTTGCTGTGGGGGCGTTAACCCGGTCAGCCGGGTCTGATCCGGAGCCGAGCACCGCCGCCACGGAAAATAATTGGGCTGATATGTGAGTGTGCGTTAGGTGCAGGTGGTCTTGGTCTTGGTCCATCGGCTGCTTGGCATGTTGTCACCAACTTTGGGCACTAAGTCAGCCTGCAGAATGGAAGCCAATGGAAGATGGAGGGAGGAAGAAGATGGAGGATTTAGGACAGGACAGTTTGGGGTGTTGGATGGAGAATGCTCAGACCACCTGCTGGTCGAGGCTTCTGGAGGAAAACCCCAACATATTAATGCATGGACTCCTCTTCCTCTCCTCATCTTGCTGAATTCATAGAGCAGACACACACTTCCCTTCCCCTTCTTAGTCTGATACTTGGCCTTCCCTCCTCCACACTAAGCAGGTCTCTTGGCAGCTCGGTGTGTTCTGGGTTTAGTTCCCACAGCAGCACACTCATTCTTTTTACGGTGACATTAAGTCATGGCTCAGTGTCCATCCAGTGGCCTTAATCCCCCACCCAGCTCCCCGACTGGCTAATAACACTGCGAAAAATATCCATCTTAACAAGCTGTTTGATTTAGTAATGAGTCTTATTATCTTTTTATTTATTTTTAATCTGCCAACGGTGTCAGATTCTTTCACTTGTTTCTGATGCAAATCAACTTGTTACAAGAAGCGATACTGTCAGGTAGGTCTTTCCTGGGAGAAATCCTCAGGAGACAGGAAGTGATGCGTTTTGCGTTTGTGTGGAATAAACAGAAGAAGAACTGGGTAGTTAGCATGAGCAGCGATAGCCACCGTGGCTGAACAGAGAGAGAAAAGAGCGCCACCTACAGGAACTCAAACTCCATCAACAGGAAATCCAAGGAGAAAGACGTCACAGTACTGGACACACTGTTTGATTGACAGGTGATCTCTGGGAAGAGCAGTGAGGAACACCACAGTGAGGAACACCACAGTGAGGGACACCACTGTGAAGGACACCACAGTAAAGAACACCACAGTGAAGATGGAGACTCAATAAAAAAAAAAGCACATCAATTTTGCGGACCACTTTAAAACACAATACTAGGAAAGGCTTCTTTCTGGAAGGGTGACGTAATTAGTTGTCACACACACACACACACACACACACACACATACGCACACACACACAGATCAACCTTTCCAATGCCTCACCAACAGCACCCAATATGCTTGCAATAACAGCTATGACCAATCCACAGCAAGTGCCCTCATAAAAAGCATCTTGACGTGTGACTGCTGATGGAAACTCTCTGTTCTCCTAATAGTTCTGGACCAGGACCCAACGTCCCACGCTCTAAAGAGTACCAGTTTCAAGGAACCTTCAGAGGTTCTTCAGATCGCAACCACAGAGGGAGCCCCAGAAGGTTCCTTGAAGAACCCCTTCACATGGGTCATGATCCGTCACAGTACTTCCATGACGACTTGACATGGAGGAGATTCTTCGCAGAAACCGAGTGAAGAACCCTAAGGCGCCTATACGCTCCCTTTGGAAGAACACCCAATGAAACCCTAGTTTTAAGAGTGTACGTCTTAGCCCCGCCCCTACAGAATGGCCTCTATCTTCAGCCATAAACATCTCATTTCATGGGTGGTTGGGTGGGTGGGTGTGGCAGAGTGGACGGAGGGTGGTGAGTGTTGCTTGGTTAGATGTCATATTTTCCAACTTGGGGAAAACAAGTCTATTTGTGAAGCCGCCACAGGAGCATAATGTACCTTTGCTTCAGGAGCTTGTTCCATGTGGTGAGTGCCTGTGTGTGTGTGTGCGTTTGTGTGTGTGTGTGTGCATGCATGTGTGTATGCGTGTGCATGTGTGTTTGCAGGAGCCTGGCTGGTCCCGGTTGCAGATTGTTCAGCCGTTGGGTCGGTTGGCCGGTGAGCCATGTTATTACCAAAGCTCGGTTCCACACAGACTTGGCGAAAAAACGTATTAGAATATCGCTTCGGATATTTGGACGGGTTGAGTTGCGCCTGATTTATTTTGCCAGACAGTTAAACAACCGCAAAATAATACACGTCGCAAAACATGATTCAGTCGAGCGCTGTGTTGAAAACGCCGTAATCGCCGCATGTTCTGCCTCGGCATCCCTTCCTGCCTCTGAGTTCTTACATCACCCAGTAGTGTGTGAATGAAGGATGAGGTGTGCGAGAGAACGAAGCAGCAATTTAGTCAACCGGGAGATGGCGGGGGTATCTGCATCGGGGGAAAGGGCAAATTGAACCAGATCTCAGAGTCACCCCTAACCCACCCCCTCCCTCTCTGTGTGCCACTTTTCCATCAGGGGTTAGTTAGTGTGGTGGGTGTGCAGTACCGTCCTAGACCCACGTCCCACAGCCATAACTTTGAGGTCAGCCGCTGGCATGTGAAAAGAGCCTCTCAGAGCTGTCAGTGTGTGTGCTCCCGCATCGGACCAACCGGCACCAGGACCAAACTAGGCCAAGGCCTGTCCTGCATTTTCCAGTGCGGCTCCTCTAGGTCAACTGAAGTCGAGTAGCAAACAAACGACTTTGTTAAGAATCCCGTCGTGACGTACTGACTGGTTTAACCTATACCGTTTGGTGGAAGCTTTGGTCTAAAGTCCCTTACAGTACGAATGGTAGGCAGTGTCAGTGCCATGCTTCAACCTTTACACTGTTGAGTTTCAGGTGCTGTAACGGCTCGTCTGGCGGCCATATTGGAAGTCCTGAGCTAAATGCCGTCTCAACAGAATTTAATACACATGGTTAATTTTTTTAATTTAAGGGTTAATTTGACTGGGAACTGATCATTTCAATATACATATGATTGATTTTGTGTCTCAGTAATGTCCATTTGCTAGCTAGCTAACCATAGTTAGCTAACCATCACTGTCTTATTGTCTTGTTGTAAACACGTCTGAATTGCACACTAATTAATGTATCTTGTAGAAGGTTGCGTTAATAGTGGCTAATAGCTTCATGCTAACATTAACATTGGTAATTTTGCTAAATTAGCCTGCTGGCTAGTTAGTTAGTTAAAGTTAGACTGTGTTGCTTTTCAAGCTACAACTTGTAGAGTTTGGAGGATTTTCAGGCTATCCATTTTTATTATAACGTTACTGAAGTGACCTCCACCACAACAATCTTTTTCTAGCTTGGTTTTTATATATTTAGCCGCTATTTGTCCACTGGACCTCCATGATGGCGACAGCTGTGGTTGTGAGCCTCGATACAGAACCTCAAATCACCTCATATCACTACTTTAGATTCATCTGTTTCAACTCAGTAGTGACATTCATCCTGTCCTGTTGAACCAGAACGGTGAAGGAAAACCTTCATCTGTGATTGGACTGGAGGAGGAAGGTATTTGCTGTATCGGAGGGACTGGGATCCACTGGGATCGGCAGAGATGGGTCATGACAGGGACGGTGACTCAACACCACTGAGTGTTTGTCGGGTGTGATGAGGGAAATCTGTGGAACAATTGTTGCCTGAATGAGGTCAATGGAGTAAAAACTATACACGCTCCAATATTGTCTCCTGTGTCATATAGTATAACGAACCAGCGTGGGAGTACAGACGTTACAGTACATCACAAGGCATTCATCACAGTGGTAGACAGCGTAGAGGCCAACCGCCATGTTGATCCTGCATTAGTACGATGTTACACAGGAGAGCCAAATGAGTACATGTAATAACACATCCCTAGCGCCTCTGTTTAGCTAGCAGGCCGTTCCTCATAACCTTTGCCAGCTGAAAAGAGTTCAAAGATTTAAAACCTATAAGTAGAAAGAGATGAGCTCAGATGATCTAATGCTTTTTGTAAAACTAGCTAAGATTTATCGCCGCTCCTGCTCCCAAATCTCTTGGAAGTGCTGACTAACATTGTGTTGTTACACCCTGGTAAGTACTCTGCGTTTTAGGGATAATTTCACCAAGTACTTGCAGAGTATTACTGAGTACATGCAATACTTTTACACACAGTTCTTCAAATTGCAGAAGCACATCTCAGGTATTAATACATATCTCTATTCTCTATAAAAAAATTCATTCGCACAATCTCTGTGATTGGTGACCGAACTTTCACTGAAAATGCATTCGCCATAATACTCTTAATATTGTGACCTTGACTTAAAATCTAAAAGTATTTTAACCCAAAATAATTTACAGTATCATGAGCGCATTGGTTTTGTTTAGCATGGCCCGCCCCAGTAGGAATAAAAGCCCTCACCGTGCCACAGATCACCCGTCAATCAAACAGTGTGTCCAGTACTGTGACGTCTTTCTCCTTTGAGTTTGAGTTCCTGTAGGTGGCGCTCTTTTCTTTGTCTGTTCAGCCACAGTGGCTAACACTGCTCATGCTAACCACCCATTTATTTATATTAAAATATGACAGATTATTACATTAATGCACGGTGCTTTTCATTCTGCCGTGCTGTGAAAAAGGTGGATCGTTGGAAGCTTCAACTGAAATAAGAAGGTTGCTGCATGCTTCACCAGCCTGCTGACCCGGGGATTTAAACACAGGGGTTGGCAGAGATGGGTCACAACAGGCAGCGGTGACTCAGCACCATTGTTTGCAGGGTGGGAAAGAGGAACATGTGAGAGGACGGGTGGAACAGAAATGAAAAACTTTCCTTTTTGAGACTCAGAGTAATTTCTATCCTCGTCCCAATCCCTCATCTTCTTCTGTAAGAGTCTGTTGTGGAAAGACATCTCATATATCTTGATGATGAAGACGACTTTGCAGCACAGGCGTTTGAGGCCAAGCGGCTGAGGACTGACAGCCAGACTGACCTAGACGGACAGCTAGACAGATAGTCATCCTGCCCACCGCTCTCACCTTGTCCTCAGAGAGGCTAAGGTTACTGGGAAAATCCCACTCCGCTCTCTGTCAGCTCCCAGAGCTGGCATGGCCATGTGGCTGGATGACAGAGCGAGGGAAAGTGGGATGCAGTGGGCTGGTAAGACAAAGAGAGAGAGGAGGGAAGGGTGTCGCAATGAATAGAGAGGTATGTTGTGGGGTTGTTCACCTGACCTCTTCCAGTCGCCCCCCTTTTCTTCCAATAACCCCTTAAAAACACCCCAGACACTTCCCTGGCAAAACACAGCTCTTGAACGCCACTCTGTCTTAGCAACACTTAATTCACCAGAGATCCCAGGGTCCAAGGAACCAAAAAAACAAAACAAAAACCTGAACACATGACAACAGGATGCGAGCGAGGGGAAATGAGGTGGCAGGAGAAAGTGCTTGTTTTTCAGATCTGCTTTACACTGATTTCTCTCGACTTCCGTACAAATTAGGTGCCGTTATTGGGCCGACAAACTCGGGCATGCGCTCCGAGGGGAGGGTCTGGCCTGGAAGGGCTCTCTAAACAAACGCAACAATGGTTTTTATTGTCGCTCTGGCTCGAACGCACCCACACACCCCTGGCAGGCAGCAGCGCCTGCAGTGGAACAGCCCGTCAGTAAGCATAAACTCCATTTGGCTGATTATGAAGTTGAGCGGTGCTCTTACCGAGACATGGCTTCACTCCCTCCCTCCCTCTCCCTCCCTCCCCCTCTCTCTCTCTCTGCTCTGTTCCCAGCTTTGTTGGATGGAGAGATAAAGGAAAGGAGGCAGACAGAGACAGAAAAGAGATGGAAAAAAAGGATGTTTTTGCAGTGTGTGTGTGTGTGTGAGCATGTTCACTTCTACACGTCCCGGAGTGTTTTCCTTCATACCGCCCCGTAATTGATTTTCTTGGAGCTGTCCGTCCCTTTTGCCTTTCATATGTGTGAACAATAAATATTGGTGACGGCCCGGCTAGCGAGGCCCTACCGGCTGGCACCACGCGTCCATCATCGCGCTGGCAGAGCGGCCGTTTAAAGCGCAGCGTGGTCGGCGTTGGAAAGCCTCAGGTTGTTAGTGGTTAACCCCGGGCTCCCCACGGGGCTCGCTGCTCCCTCGCCGTTTTGCCAACCTCCCATTGCATTGCATAAAGTTTCCGGTGCCTATGACGCAGGAGGGGAGCCGTCATAAACGCAGCATATACATTTAATGGTGAGAAATTATTTGTTGCGGTGTGAAGCTGCAGAAGAGACGCTGCAGTTGCAACCACTGCTGTAAAAGTCCCCTTAACCCTGCGTTAATACTGTATTTAATACTGCAGGTTGTTGTTGAATGTTACGAGGTTACCAGACAGTATATCATCACATGGCTGGCAGTAGGACGGAGAGACGAACATCAGCGACGAAGGAGAGAAAGGTAAACAAGGTTGACCTTTGGCCTGGATAAGCCGCATGCCAGTGTTACGCAACCTCCTCTCCTCCCTCTGTCTGTCCTTGCCTCCGTCCATCCCTCCCTCCCTCCCTCCCTCCCTCTCTCTCTCTCTCTCTGTCTCTCTCCTTCATCCGTTGTTTTCCACTCCCTCTATTTATGTTGTTTTTTTTCTGTTCTGCACCTCCCTCCCTTTGTCCGCTGGCTCTGAACACGAGCCAAGCTGGGCGACTTTTATTAGAAAGCGATGAGAGTCCGTCGGGAGAAGCTGGTGGGTTATACACACACACACACACACACACACACACAGACACACACACACACACACACACCTACACAAGGACACACACACACACACACCTACACAAGGACACACACCGCCACCCTTTCAAATCAGCCGAGTATTCGAACAGAAGCTAGGAGACGAGAGAGACAGAATGAGGTCGTACTAATCGAACCAAAGTACCACAAAGTACCACCAAGAACCATAAAGGGTATGACAAAATACTATAAAGCTCCACTAAGAACCATAAAGTTCCAGTAAGAACCACAAAGTAGTATCACCAGTGGTACTTTGTGGTACTTTATGCTAGTTTGTGGTGTTTAGTGGTACTTTGTGGTAGTTTGTGCCAATTAGTTCGCCCAGCCAGAGAGCTTGATGCTATCCTGTGATGAACCCAGAGGACTGCACATCCTCCCACCTTATCGCCAGAACCTGATGCAGCGATGCTACATGATGCTACATGATGCTACGTGAAGCTACGTGATGCTACATGAAGCTACGTCAAGCTACGTGATGCTACGTGATGTTTTGTAAACGTACGTGATGCTACGTGACGCTACGTGACGCTACGTGATGTTTTGTAAACGTACGTGACGCTACGTGAAGCTACGTGACGCTACGTGAAGCTACGTGACGCTACGTGACGCTACGTGATGCTACGTGACACTACGTGATGCTACGTGACGCTACGTGAAGCCTCCTGCTCACTCGATTTGTTTCCAGTGCTTTCCCTATACCTCAGCCCAACCACAAGTCCTGGCCGCGACACCGTGGTTCAGTTTTATTACTCCTCTCATCTCCTCCTCCTCCTCCTCCTCCTCTTTTATGATTATTTCTCCATTCCTCTCACTCTGCATGTGTCTGTTCTTGGCTATCGGTGCTGTGCCGAGGCGTTCTGGCCGAGGTGGGGGCTAAATGTTGCATGGTGTTTTGGTTACTGTGGTGAAGCCCGGTGCCGCTCAGCACCCGGAGGCGTATATTTCAAAATTGTATACGTCCAATTTGGGCCACATTTCTTAATTAATGACGATCCAGTCAGCGAAAAAAATTGTTTGCCATTTTGTCAACCAAGGACTTACAGTAAGTTACCTAACAAGCTCCATCATTTGTTTTAATTCTGTGCTATCAATCATTTTGTAAGGAGTCGGTCTCGCTTTTTTCTGCAAATGGAGGATATCTCATTTTGGAATGAAGTGCTCTCTCTCTCTCTCTCAGTCTCTCTCTCTCTCTCTCTCTCTCTCTCTCTCTCCCTCTCAGAGGAGCTGCCATCAAACATCGGAGGAGAGGTATATCGTCTGAAGGGCAGGACTCCCAAAACCGCAGCGCCGTCAGAGGAGAAAACCGCACATGCAGCTGTTCAGGGATTCGTTTCTCTCACTCTCTCTCTTTCTCGTTCGCTCATTTTTTTTTTTAAAGACGGGCCTCATTAAATGGAAGTAGGCTGCTCGGGTCCAAAACCAGAAAGAGTCGTGGCCCCCGGAGAGAGAGCCCCCCCCCCCCCCCCCTGCCGCTAACCGGACCGCTGGCACGCCGTGACGTGGAAAACAAGTGAATCCAATGCAACCGTCGAGCTTCAGCGAGCGCGGAGACTCGATATTACACGGCGCTACATTGAGAAACAAGAGATCAGCTGCAACAGGGAGGAAGACTTTGGCCTTTTTCCAGTGTATTAATCTGTGCTAATCTGTGGTAGCACACAAGCAGGAGTTAACCTGAACTCACTCAACGTGCAGAGTTGAGTTCACCTCCTTTTATGAGGTCAATTTATAGTTGACAGCTGTGAGATATACGAGGACACGCTCAGCGATGATGTTGATGTTTTTCTGAAAATGTAACTTTCTATTGGTGGTTGTTTGTTTCCTGACCATGATCACTGACTGGAGGTCAGAGTTTATCACCACCACATCACTGCACTCAATACTAGTGTGTAAAAGTAAACAAAAGATCCTCTGAATACACGCAGTACATACGTGGTGGTTGGGTGGGAGATCGTCTTGGGGGTCATGAGATGATTTTTGGGATGGGAAAAAAATACTTCTAAGATACAAACGACTTCATGTGTATTTCTGATTCATACTGAATAGTTGTCAGCCTCTTGGTTCACCTGCATCTTCCCACCAGGCATCGCTTCCTTTTAAAGGGTCAAAGGAAAGAGAGTGAGGACGGCGGCACACTGCTGCTCACAGTGGACCAATCACAGCGAAGCGCCGCATGGAGTCACAACTAAAGGGAGGAGCGTCGGTACAGAACATGGATGTGACGTCTTTCGTTGTCGTTGCTGCGTGTTGGTGACCATCAGGTCTGGTCTTCACACTGGAGGCACGTGAACATCATTCAAAAAAACAGCAATTTGAAATTGAGCATGAAGGCCTCTGCAGTGTGAACGGAGCCAGAGACAAGGATCAAGCCAGGGAAAGACAGTGGGGGGGGGGAGAGAGAGAGAGAGAGAGAGAGAGAGAGAGAGAGAGAGAGAGAGAGGAATGGGGTTAAGAGTCAGTTTGGTCACGCTCCATAACTGACAGCCTTAAACAAACAGGCAATCTGCTCCTTGTGTGAAGAGTTGCTACCTGCTCCCTCGGCCTGGTGGCCTGGTGGCCTGGTGGTCTGGTGGCCTGGTGGCCTGGTGGCCTGGTGGTCTGGTGGCCTGGTGGTGGTGGTGCTGGTATGCTCGGTTCACTACTTTATCTCGTGGTCTCCGGTTCTGGTCATGTCTTCAACCAGCGGTCAGAACTAGGAGGATTGGTTCATCATGCTGGATTATGAAATCTTTTCTTGTAATATTGATTTTTCCAACATTATTCTAAGATCGTTTCTCATTTGTACAAGAAAAGCATCACAAGTATGACAGACTGATACATAACATCGTCTCCACGTAGCTGAAGTGAAAAACACATGATAAGACAATAAGAGGGAAACCAACCCAGCCTGGAGATCTTAAAAAGACGAAAACCTGTCGTATGTTTTTCAAGAGAGGGTGAACACACATCCCTACATAACAGATCACTGTTGAACACACATCCCTACATAACAGATCACCGTTGAACACACATCCCTACATAACAGATCACAGTTGAACACACATCCCTACATAACAGATCACCGTTGAACACACATCCCTACATAACAGATCACAGTTGAACACACATCCCTACATAACAGATCGCTGTTGAACACACATCCCTACATAACAGATCACTGTTGAACACACATCCCTACATAACAGATCACTGTTGAACACACATCCCTACATAACAGATCACTGTTGAACACACATCCCTACATAACAGATCACCGTTGAACACACATCCCTACATAACAGATCACTGTTGAACACACATCCCTACATAACAGATCACTGTTGAACACACATCCCTACATAACAGATCACTGTTGAACACACATCCCTACATAACAGATCACAGTTGAACACACATCCCTACATAACAGATCACTGTTGAACACATCCCTACATAACAGATCACAGTTGAACACACATCCTTACATAACAGATCACAGTTGAACACACATCCCTACATAACAGATCACACCTGAACATGGCCGTGAGCTGTCTGTCCGTCACACGTCCACCAGACCACATCCACCTCCTCCATCCTTTCTCCTTTTCACCAACAGGACTAAATGGACTGCCAACATTCTTGGCGTGTTATTTCAAACTCACCTCCTCGCTGTGTGTGGTAAGACTACCCCCCCCCCCCCCCGACACACACACACACACCCCCCCCACACACACACACACACACACACACACCCCACCCCCCCCACACACACACACACACACCCCACCCACCCACCACAGAGATCAGATTCTCCCAGATAGCGTCGGAGTGGATGGTTAACAGGCTGTTTGGCTTCTCCTGCTGACAGAGGATCGGGTTCACATGTGGACGCACCGCCACACGTCTACCTCAACAGGTTTGTTTGGTCAGCGTGGCGCCCGTGCACGAATACCTGGGGAATGGATAGCATGTAGACACACACACACACACACACACACACAGACTGCAGAGAGACAGAGGAGAGAGAGAGAGACAGAAATGAAAAACCACAATGTTGCCTGTCTTTAATGAAAACATTTCCTGGTTGTCATGGCGACTTCCATCACGAGGCCAGGGGAATCCAAACCACAGATTTCACCGTCTGTCCCGTGAAGATGACATCTATTTATTTTGTCCCTGCGTTCAATAACAACATGACGCGGCGTCGACGCTGCAGCGCAACCATGATCAGAGAGATGAGAACGTCTGGACACACTTAGGACACGTTTCCTCACGTTAATACACAGGTATATACACAGGTTAATACACAGGTTAATATAATACACAGGTTAATACACAGGTAAATATAATACACAGGTTAATACACAGGTTAATATAATACACAGGTTAATACACAGTTAAATACACAGGTAAATACACAGGTTAATATAATACACAGGTTAATACACAGGTAAATATAATACACAGGTTAATACACAGGTTAATATAATACACAGGTTAATACACAGTTAAATACACAGGTAAATACACAGGTTAATATAATACACAGGTTAATACACAGGTAAATATAATACACAGGTTAATACACAGGTTAATATAATACACAGGTTAATACACAGTTAAATACACAGGTAAATACACAGGTTAATATAATACACAGGTTAATACACAGGTAAATATAATACACAGGTTAATACACAGGTTAATACACAGGTAAATACACAGGTTAATACACAGGTTAATATAATACACAGGTAAATATAATACACAGGTTAATACACAGGTAAATATAATACACAGGTTAATACACAGGTAAATACACAGGTCAATACACAGGTAAATATAATACACAGGTTAATACACAGGTAAATATAATACACAGGTTAATATAATACACAGGTTAATATAATACACAGGTGAATATAATACACAGGTTAATATAATACACAGGTGAATACGAGTTGTCCTCTACGTGGTTTCCTCTAAATGAAATGATAGATTTTGCATTTTTCCGAGTTTGCATGGATTTGATGAGCATGGGTAAATGTGGAGCAATGGATTCTGGGAGCATGTCTCCTCTCTTTATCAACACCCTGCTACACACCCACACAGTTACACACATTTACACCTGCTAGCAAGTTAGCGTGTTAATGTAACCATGACAACGTAGCCAGGTGTCACAACCATGATCAGAAAGCTGAACGTCTTTAGTCCGTGAAACAACATCATGTAACTCAAATCCTAATCCAGATTATTTGCAGTTTCTACGGTTTGGTGGTAATTTGAAACGCTGCGTCTTCTCCAGCAGGTCATGATGTCATCCATCACAACAGATGGAACACTACTACTACTACTACTAATACTACTACTACTACCACTACAACAACTACTACTACTACTACTACTACTACTACTAATACTACTACAACTACTACTACTACTACTACTACTACAACTACAACTACTACTAATACTACTACTACTACAACTACAACTACAACTACTACTAATACTACTACTACTAATACTACTACAACTACTACTACTACTACTACTACTAATACTACTACAACTACTACTACTACTACTACAACTACAACTACTACTAATACTACTACCACTACAACAACTACTACAACTACTACTACTACTACTACTACTACTACTACTACCACTACAACAACTACCACAACTACTACAACTACTACTACTACTACTACTACTACTAATACTACTACAACTACTACTACTACTACTACAACTACAACTACTACTAATACTACTACTACTACAACTACAACTACTACAACTACTACTACTACTACTACTACAACTACAACTACAACTACTACTAATACTACTACTACTAATACTACTACAACTACTACTACTACTACTACTACTAATACTACTACAACTACTACTACTACTACTACAACTACAACTACTACAACTACTACTAATACTACTACTACTACCACTACAACAACTACTACAACTACTACTACTACTACTAATACTACTACTACTACCACTACAACAACTACTACAACTACTACAACTACTACTACTACTACTACTACTAATAATAATAATACTACTACTACAACTACAACTACTACAACTACTACCAATACTACTACAACTACAACTACTACAACTACTACTACTACTACTACTACAACTACTACAACTACAACGACTACAACTACTACATATCTTTAAAAATTGATGCAAAGGTTAAAGGTCAGGGTCAGGCAGCTGGGTGGGTTTTGGTCATGGTTACGATCAGATAAATAAAAACTTTACTTTGTTGTTGGTTCTTGCTTATCACACAGAACCCCCCCCCCCCCCCCCCCCCCCCGGTTCATGAGGACTCACGCACCACAAAGGTTACGCCTGTCGTTATAATCTGACATGTGTTAAGCATTTGGGGGTTCATGCTGTTATTCATCTCAAAACCAGTTAAGATGTGTGTTTGTTTTTTCCCCACCTCAGATATAAAAGAAGCAGCTTGCATCACCGAGCAGGAGTAGCGACACCGCGGGGACCGAGGAGTTATTAAAAACAAGCACCCGTTCACACCTCCATGCGATACGCAGCACACTTGCGTCATCCATTCATTAACGAAATGCAGTAGCAGCAACTTCTGGACGGGAGACACGCTCCGGCGCTCCAGCCCCACGCCATGCAGGTGAAAATTTGCCAGTAAAAGATATGAGCGCTCATTAAGTTTAACGGGGCAACAACCCCCCCGCCCCGGGGTCCCGCCCCTCCAACAGCAAGGGTGAGGATTTTACTGGCTCGTTACTCTTGACTGACAGCCGAGCGGGGGCGTGTTCGCTCCCCCGTGCTTCACAGGGAGGATGACGGCAGCCGATCCGTAGTGCCAGTCGCTTCCTGGCCGGAGATGTGATGGTGACACGGTGCCAGCCGGTTGGCCGGTCGGGCCGCCGTGGTCATTAGACACGCATAGCTCACTCTCTCCCTTCTATCGCTCCTCCGCCGCCATGCTTGTTAACTGCTGAGGAAAAGGGAAGCCAGGCGGGCAGATGAAGTAACCCTGCTGGTGTAACCCCGCCCCCAATCCTCCCGTCCCCTTGAGCTACGGTGGCCTGGAGTTGACACACATAATAAAGACACATTTTCACAACAGAGACATTACGTTTTTTACATTACATTACATTACATTACATTACATTACATTACATTCCAGGCATTTAGCAGACGCTTTTATCCAAAGAGACTTACAATAAGTGTATTCAACATAGGTAGAGAACTACTAGTCACCAGAAATCAGAAGTGCATTTCCTTCCTAGACAAGCAACTAAGAGCAGAACTAGTGTTAAGGTAAAAGTGCAATAAGTTAGCAACCTACTTTATCTTAAACAAATGAGACAAATAGACGAGTAACGAATAACTAAGTGGTTCCATCTCCATGACAACGACAGAGCGTTTGGTCCAGCCAACCAATGAAACCAAAATAACTAACCCCTAACCTTAACCTCAACCAACCCCTGACCAAGTTGTTCTACTGGCCTTGATCTAAGCAGTTTCATTTGGTTTGGGTGAAGCAGTGGCAGGTTGAGCGGCGGGTCACAACGTTTGGTGAGATATTGAATGTTGCCGTGAGAACAAGATGGCGGTGAGCCAGGTGTAAAATATTATTTACAGCTCGTTCCTTTCAGACGAGGACTGTGAAAACTGTCAGTGTCTGAATGAATGTCGCCCAGCAGGAAACATGCTGTTCATGTTGTAACTGATCGGTGGAAGCATGTTGCATGTCTAACAAGACTACTCAGACAACCACTTCCTGTTTTCAGCCTGACCTGACACGACCTGTCAATCAAAAAGGCAGTAATGAGAAATGTTGACATCTTGGTCCTGCACACACAAACACACACAAACACACCAAACACACACAAACAAAACAAACACACACAAACACAAACACAACAAACACACACAAACACAACAAACACACAAACAAAACAAACACACAACAAACACACACAAACAATCAAACACAACAAACACACACAAACACAACAAACACACACAAACACAACAAACACACACAAACACAACAAACACACAAACAATCAAACACAACAAACACACACAAACACAACAAACACACACAAACACAACAAACACACAAACACACACCTCTCACAATCAGCATCTTGCTGATTGTGATCACAAACCGCCATCACAAACCATTCACCCTCAGTCCTGTACTGATGAGGACTGTGTCTTCCTGTCTGTCCCCCTGCTATCGGCAGCCTCAGGACCCGGGCGGCGTCTGGAGGACTCGTCTGGAGGACTCGTCTGGCCCGGACACATTTATCCTGAGGAGATTTGGACGATTACACACCGTGAAAGTTGTTCTGTGATTGGGACTGGAAAACGGCCACCGCACCGGCCAATAAATCAGCCACGGGATACGGTAGCCAGTCGCTTCAACTCTGGAGTTATGATGCCATGTAACATAAATGCGATGTTTTATTTCAGGGTGGGTGGGTGGGGGGGGGGGGGTGAGGTTGCGACATGTACAGATGTAGCGGGAGTTGAACTAGCGCCGCCGTCTCGCTCCATCTCCGAGAGGAATGAGGTCCGAGGCGGTCTGGTCTGGTGGCGATCCGGTTCAGAGACGCTGCAGCCAGTCAGGTTCAGGTAGTGCAGGTAGTCCACCTCAGACGGGACACAATAGCGGCTTTGTTCTACATGTGAGAAATATGACACAGTCGGAGTAGGAAGTCGGCTTCTTTCAGTTCCCGCCTCCGAAAAAGAAGAAACGGTGGCGTGAGCAGGGAGAGAGAGAAAGAGAGAGAGAGAGAGAGAGAGAGAGAGACAGCTAGAGAGAGAGACAGGCACCACGCTGTCTGAGGAATGTCCAGGCTGCCAGAGAGAGATGGATGGACGGCCAGGCGGGAGGAGAGACGGGAGGGTGGCTGGGTTACGATCGCACATCGGCAGCCAGCAGCTCACATTCAAACCTTGGCAGCGCTGCGGCATGCAGGCCACGCCCCCTCAGGCCACGCCCCCTCAGCGCCGCGGGTTCAGGTGCACACGTCCACATGAAAACAACAGTTTGTCTTCTGAGGTCAGGTACGAGCTCGACCTGCACAGCTAGAATGGTTTGTCTGCTGATTCCCCTCGGGACGTTTCCCCGGTGGTGAACGAGCCGTGCGGTTATCTCCCGGTTCATCTGCGTGGCGTTGCGCCGCGCCAACATAAACATGCATCGGCGCATTTCTGTGCATGTACGAGTTCACGGCGTTTTCCATCCTTATCTCAGCTTACACGGCTGCAGGATGGAAACCTCCACCTGAGTTATTATCTTGAGCTCTCTCGTCTGATTGCTGCGTTATGAATGGCCGTCCACGTTTCGTGTTTCGTGTTTCACGTCTTTCTGATTTCTTTGTGTCTGGCGGCGTCTCTCCCCGCAGAGGCTGCCTGTCTCCCTGCCTGTCTCCCTGCCTGTCTCCCCACGGAGGCTGCCTGTCTCCCTGCCTGTCTCCCCGCGGAGGCTGCCTGTCTCCCTGCCTGTCTCCCCGCGGAGGCTGCCTGTCTCCCTGCCTGTCTTCCTGCTCGGCACGCTGGTCTGAGGCCAGCTGGCACAGAGTTGAACAGCAGCAGCGCAGGGCTGATCCTGGAGAGTGCTAACTGATCCCAGGTGACCTACGGAGCCATAGGACTGGGCCACCTGGGTGTGTGTGTGTGTGTGTGTGTGTGTGTGTGTGTGTGTGTGTGTGTGTGCGCACCACAGCTTGTTTAATCTCTCCATAATAACCAGTGGCCTGGCATTTTATGAATCTACCTCTCTAGGGTATGTGTGTTTTTATGTGTGTGTGTGTGTGTGTGTGTGCTTGATTCAGTCTCTCACTGAGATTAGGTGCCTGGCTGCTTTCATCTCTCTAAGACTAACACACACACACACACACACACACGCACACTCACACAACACACACCGCCAGGCCAGTGCTGCTCTCTTAATGGTTCTTGCTGCACTAAACCCTCGGCCTGCTCAACGCCAGCCGCAGCACAATGGGATGGAGGCAGCCAAGTAAGCTAGCCCGCCGCCCTGCATGCTACACAGAGCACACCGGTACCAAGCGTGTGTGTGTGTGTGTGTGTGTGTGTGTGTGTGTGTGTGTGTGTGTGCATGCATAAAGTGGCACCTTTTGCAAAAATGATCCATGTATCCTGAAGAGAGCAAAACGTGAGGTCAAAGTGCAGCACTCAACACAATGGTTATATCTGTATGTGCATGTGTGTACCTACCTGTGTTGAGTGAGTACATTCAGGTTGTGTAACTGTGCGTGTAGAGTACAGGCGTGCGTGTATAATAGCCGAGCGTGTACCGTATACCATGATGCTTTGGCACACATCTCAATTCCCCCCGTCTCTTTACAGGGCCTGCTATGGCCGGTGTCGTTTACTGAGGGCAGTTTACGATCCGTGGGAAGTACAGCCTTGGCACCGCCTCAACCTCGCCCCGGCTCAACACACAGTTCAGCTGCAGCTAGGAAATGGCGGCACACCCTGAACAGTAGGTAAGAGGAAAAGCTTGTAAAGCCAGAATATTTCCTGCTGTGTTGTTTAGGAATGTGACCAGGAAAAAGCAAGCAAGTCCTGATTTCACCATTGTCCTCAGCTCAACATGTTTTGACGTTGAGGAGCCAACGACCCTGCTAGCCAATCAGAGGGTGTCTGTCATTGGGGCTAACCTTGGGCTAACTCTGCTGTGAATGCAGTTAGCTAAGCATTAGCTAGCTACACTATATGGCCAAAAGTCAGAGGACCCTCTACTAGTGACTGAGTTCAGGTGTTCCTCAGGGTTTGGGCTTGGCCCTTTAGTTCCAGTGAAGGTAATCTTAATGCTCCAGGATACCAAGACATTTTAGACAATTGGGTGCTTCCAACTCTGTGGCAACAGTTTGTGGAAGACCCTTTGCTGGTCCAGCATGACTGAGCCCCTGTGCACAAAGCCAGGTCCATAAAGACCTGGTTAGACCAGTTTGGTGTGGAGGAACTGGACTGGCCTGCACAGAGCCCTGACCTCAACCCCATTGAACCTTTGGGAGGAAGTAGAACGCCGATGGTGAGCCAGGCCTTCTCTCCAACATCACTGCTTCACCTCACTAATGCTCTTTTGGCTGAATGGGCACAAACTCCCACAGACACTCCAACAGCTTGTGGAAATCCTTCCAGAAGAGTGGGGGGGTCCAACTCCATATTAATGCCCATGGTTTTAGAATGGGACGTCCAGCAAGCTCATATAGATGTGATGGTCAGGTGTCCACTGACTTTAGGCCATGTAGTGTAGCTAGCATTAGGTAATGTAGGAATTCAAAGGGAAGTAGTTAGTTAGACCACCAGCAACTTGGCAAGCGTACATGAATACTTCTGAAGGGAAGCAGATGTAGTACACCGTGTTTCTCAGGGATAAATCTGGTCAGCTTTGAGTGGAATGACATCCAACAATAGTGCTTGTTAAAACAGACTCTCGTCCACCTGTCTACTGTACAAAAGGGTTGAGGCGGGTGTGGACCATTAAAAAATAACCCTTGGCTCTTGCAGCACTTCGCTCCTCCGCCCATGGCCCTTGTGATGGTGCATTCAGGCGTTACGGCTGTATACACATCTCTCTGCTCTTCAGTGCGCTAAACCAGAACGAGATGCACTCTGTGAGGAAGGTGTGTTGATGTGTGTGTGTGTGTGTGTGTGTGTGTGTGTGGGAAACGGCAGGCATGCAGCTCTGTTGTGTACTCGGTGAACGGAGACGAGCCAGAAGAGCTGGAGAGTGAGTTTCAGCGCACACACACTCTTATTATTATTATACCTTCATTTAACCAGGAAGTCCCTTGAGGTTGAAATCCAGCTCACACACATGCTGGTCCTGCCCTGGAGTGTGTGATGCATTTGCTGTTCTTTGTTTGTTCTGTGGCTTGACTCGAGTTTATTGACTTGAGAGGGCGAATAAGAGCGAGGACTTGCACCACCTCTGTCCTCCGACTGTATCCACAAGTATGAACACATTCTCTGAAAACAACCTTATCACCTTCCTGATTTAGGGATAAAGACTTCCCGAGGCCGGACGTCTCTATCGCTGCGTTCGGCAACGCTGCTCTCTGATCTGAGAGCTTGAGAAAACTCTGATTGAGTGCATGGCTTTTGTTTAGCATGAGTGGCCACAGCGGCAGTGGCACCTACACTGCCCTGGTTGAAAGGGTCCAACCCCTGGGTCGTTCAATGGCACGGCGAGACTCGGGGGTTCGATACCAACCGGGGTTTCCGATGCGAAAAATGAACGCGCTCATTATGGTACGATGTGTTTTTGATCGGTTGAGGAGAAGTTGCCTCATCCTACGAGCTTTTCTGTTTTCTACCTCTGTTCATCACAGTGTGGTGACTCACATCCCCTATTGGCGGCTGCAGCTCAGCATCATCACCAGTAAATGCAAACACAATGTGAGGGTTGAGTGACCGGGTGAAATGATGTCAGTAGATCATAAGATCACTGTGATCATTTACCTGCTTTCTTTGGCATGTGGGCCTTTTATCATTTCGTTTCCGATGTTGATGATATCATAGTCTCAGAGTTTATTGGCTGGTAAGTACGTTGAGGTGGTGGGGGGTGGGGGGGAGCAGCATGAGTCAGAACAAAGGGTTAAATTTGGTTTTGTTGTGTGTGCGAGGTTGAGCAGTCAGAATAATTGGGTTGGTATTTTGTCGGTGGTGATTATGAAGAGAAAATCTGTTCTCTGTAGGGAACATAGGTGAGGGAATGGAGGTTTATAGACCACACACACACACACACACACACACACACACACACACACACAGGCGCACAAGGGTATTAGTACACATCGATACTAAATGGATGGAGGTACGCTGTGTTTCCGTCTTTAATTCTCAAGCACAAATCTGGTTAGCTTTGAGTGGATTAACGTCCACCAGCAGTCCTTGTTAAAACAGGGAAATCAGAGGGCACTTAGAAAGAAATTGGCATGAAATAAAATGTGAATTTTATTTGCAGCAGGTATAGTTCCTGCCAAGCGGTCCTTTTGGTCCAACATACGCCATGCTGATAACTCCCATGAAGCATGCTTTACCAAACGCTGAACCTGATACCGCGCCTTCTCAAGCTGGATCACCAAACCCTTTCAGTCCACAGTCCAGCATGTAGAAGACACAACACTCTTTACTGTGATTGTGGCTGATGTGGTAATAACGTTGCATCGCTGTCACCACAGTAGAGAATGCCCCCTGGGGTGTTATTGCTATGAGTGACAGGTGAAGCTCAAAGCTGTTTCAAAGTGGATATCTTCACTTACCAAAGAGAATGTGACAAAAACCCTGACAATCACAATTACTTTCTTAGCTAGATTAATAAAGAGAAGATCATCAGGGTGGTGTAATTGCTTCATGGTGAGTCAGGGAGATGATCCACTGGTTAGAGAGCAGGAAGGAGTTGACACATTTAAACCTGGTCGGACACAAAAAAGAGAGACTAGATGAGCAGCAGGACAAAGGGACGGAGAAGGAAGCACCAGGTTCTGTACCATGGCATTGTGATGTCACAGAGACCTGATCTCAGACCTGGTCCATCAGCTGCTTGGCCTGCTAGCTAACGTTAGCAACTGAGCCGTTAGCAAACATAATGGCATATAACAAGAAGAAGTGCTTCTTTAAAATGTCTTAAATCATAAACAGATCATATATAGTACATATATATATTACTATATTACTGATAGTTCTTCCATCATGGCATGTCATCAAAACACGACGATTAAAATTGTAGCTAAGGTGTTTAGTATTATATAGTTAGAGTAACATTTTATTTTGTAGTGATGTAAAGTGTAAAGGACAAATACCATGGTGAGGTTTGGTAGCGCTGTGGTAAAAGAGAAAGAAAGACAGATATAAAAACAGAAAGAAACAAGACAGAAACAAACAAACATTCAAAGAAAAATGCACCTACTGTATCAAGACAAGGTGGATGTGTGGGCGTGTCACTGAGACTCACAGACTAACGGGCCGTGACAGACAGACGACAGACGTCACCTCAGCCAACAGACCATTAACCACCATAGAAACCTGTTGGTGGTATTTCCTGTACAGCGTGGCACACAAACATTAACTAGTGATGTCAGTCAAGGGAAGAGTAAATAATTTGCAACCTGTCAGTCATGTGTTGGTGTTTCTGTTCACACACACACACACACACACACACACACACACACACACACACACACACACACAGTGGCATCCTGTTTCTATCTAGTAGTATCTGATAGTATCTGCAGGCTATTCTTGCTTAACTCAGCTTATTATGTAGTAAGTCACCCGGCTGGTTACCAGACCACTCCTCCCACTCCTCCCACTCCTCCCAAACTTCCAGTAACTCAACAGGAAGAAGAAACTTTCCAAACATTTCCTCGTGGGAATTGAGCAGTGCAGTGCAGCGGTAGTTCAGCGAGCACGCCGTAAAAAGGTTAGCAGAAGGTGCAAGCCCGACGTTTCAGACCCCCATCACTCTCACCCCGCAGCTGGGTGACCTCAGGATGACCCCGGGGTGAAAGGTCAACCTCCCGGGGTCACTTGTTACATTGGTGTTCCTCTTGACACGTACTTACATGCACGCAAACACATTCACACACACACACACACGCATGCATGCATGCAGAGACACGCACATGCGCTCAAACACACACACACACACACACACACACAGGAGGGTCCAGGTGACCTGTGATCCTAAGCATTACCCTTCGAACCCTGTGAAGCCCCTCGAGATGTTTACCTCACACATCTTTGTTTTCTCACCCTCTTGCTCCTGTTGTGGAACTAAAGTCAGATTATTTTCTCCAAAGTTGCATACTGGCATGTGTGTTTTTCCCCAAGTATCCTTTTTGTGTCCTAAACTTTGATTTCCTCTCTAAAAAATGTGTTTTATGAACTTTATGAACAGAAATCGGTGACATTTTTCATTGAATGGTCCTATTCCAGTGTATTAACCTGTTTATTAACCTATAGAAGAGTACTGCATCTACACAATAATACTTGTATGTACTTACATTTGTACTTGTCAGACAATTTCACAATACTGTGAGTAGGTTAGTACACCGGATTAAAGCCACTGAAGCAAAGTGTCAACCAGGCATCTCCCGTCACCAGCTTGACTTTCTGGTTTGGACTGACGTTGAGAAATCAAGAGGCGGAACGTTGCACGCTTATTTGGCATTTTGCACGTCAGGATCGATTTCGAAAATCCCCACGCAGCGAGAGGGTTGTTGACAGCATCGCCACTGTCATCGCAGACGGACGCGAGAGATGAGAGACGACCGCGGTGCGAGCCAGTTCATTCTCTCATGTCCCGATAACCCAGATCCTTCAGCTTGATCCTTCACAGGCCAAACTACTTTCTGCGGTTGAAGTTTTAAACATCGGGGTGAGACAGCAAGAGAAAGGGGGGGAGGGTAAAGAGAGAGAGAATGAAAAGGAAGGAGAGGCAGAAGGGGAAACAAAAAGAGACTGGTTGTGCATTACTACTGTCGAGTTCACCATAATAACTCGATCATGCTTGGAAACCGTAGAGGGGAGGAAGCGAGTGAAAACCGGTTGGAGGAGGATGTAACACACTCTTGTTTTTTTAATATGCCTGCTGATCTTTATCTCCCCCGTCTCTAATGAGCAGCTCCAGGATCAGGTTGCAGGAGCAATCTGGGCAATTTGGGGGGGTTGAGCTCGATAACCGTCGAGGGGGTTCGCTGCATGTTACGCTGCCTGCAGACGAGCCTCAGCCGCTTCGCTTTGGAAGTCATTAGAGAGAGATCCCTGTTTCTTCATTATTACAAGCAGGGATGCTGGTGTGTGTGTGTGTGTGTGTGTGTGTGTGTGTGTGTGTCAAGTTGGATTTCTGCCATTATTCCTGAGAACCGAGACCAGTACCGTCTGACCAAACCTGGAACCTCACAGCTGCTCTTTGCTTTTGCTTTTTTGCTGCATGTTTGTATTTGGTTCATTTAGGTTCCAATCACTGACCAATCACAAGCCAGCCAGAAGGCCCATGATCCTCCAGCAGCTGGTTGACTGGTTGAGTTCTGGTAACCTGTCATCCCACCAGGTTAGAGAGTCCAGACCAACCTGGTTCCAGTCTGTAACTTGATCCACCATGATGGACTTGTCTGCTCTGAACATGAGCATCAGTCCAGACTGACGTTACGCCAGGCTCTCCAAGCATGAGGAACTGCTGGATATCAGATGTCGACATCCGTCTCTTTATACCCATAACCCCTTGCGTTATTGAGCCTGGGGTTAGGCTGTCTCTTCAAGGCAGGGGTTTACAGATACAGCTGTCAGCTGCGTCCGAAGAGATAACTTTCACAGTGGTGATTTCATCTACAGCAGTAAGAGCATGAACACATGTCGAACACCCCAGGTAGGCCTGCGAGGGTCTGGGAGGGTCTGGGAGGGTCTGGTCCTCCATGGCAGAGATCCAGCTTCATGTGTGTGAGAGTGCATGTGTTCCTCCAGGTGTGTGTTGGTGTGGGTACAGTCTGTTCTCAAGTTCACAGCTATGTAGAAATGTAATGTAATTTCATGTGATAAACAGGACGTCAGGAGGTCACGCGACTAAAACAGGAAGTAGTTTCACATTGAAATACCACGGTGGAAAGTAAGGGTGAGGATGGATGGCTACTAGTGTTTCTTCCAACACAAAGCCCTGTCATGGAGTCCAGGGACCTCCAGAAACTTGCTGTTAGGAAATCTAACTCAATCAAAAATCAAATCACCTACTGTACTTAAAGAGGATATTAGGAGTAAAACTAAAATGAGTCTCTCAATATTTTCAGCATGTTGAGTTATAGAATACATACAGGCAATACGACATTTTTCTTATTCAACCATGACCAAAACCTTCATGAACCTGACCCTCCCAGATTCTCCTCCACCCTCCCTCAACGTTGCAGCTCTACTGTGTGGAACCAGCTCCATGTTACAGCACCCGCTCCAGGAATGCTGTGGAAGGTTGCAGAGAGCCTCCACTTTAATTCAGATTCGGGGGTGGAGGATGGTGGGGTGGTGTGGGGGTGGGGGGGGCAAAACACCTCAGTGCAAGCGAGCGTAACGGGACAGGGATTATTGGTTTTAACCCAGGAGTCCTTCCGTCCTCCGTCCCTCAGAACCGAGTAACCCGACCCCCGGAGCCGGGCGGGGGGGGAGGGGGGGGGGGGGGGGGGGGCAGGGGGGATAGATTGCGCGATGCAAAAAAACGTAAAATTAGCGAGAGAAACACGATCTCCTCCTTTACAGGCGTCAGATAATCTGGCACATGTGCTGCCTACCAGAGCTACTTTGGTTTTTGAGCTACTTTGCTTTTTCTCATCAGGTCTCATGGGGTGGAAGGGTGGGGGGGTGGAGCAAGAAAAGACAGAGAGAAAAGCAGCAGTGTGTGTGTGTGTGTGTGTGTGTGTGTGTGTGTGTGTGTGTGCATAAAACCACAGGCCTGGGAACTGCTGGTCTGATTACTAATCAGGGATGAATCAGAGGAGAAACACTCCTCTGGACGATGCGGTTAAATCGGCAATTTAATTAGAGGCCTTTTTTTTAACCGTTGGCCCCCGAGCTGCAGCACCACGTCCACCACACAAGACCTGATGTAACCGGGAGGGAACCCGACGCTGGACCAGCCCCATGAGGGTCCAACAGGTCCAGTCAAACGTGACACTGTGGTGTTCCTCACTGTTCCTTCTTCTGTTTATTCCAAACAAACGTAAAACGCATCACTTCCTGTCTCCAGAGCGTTCCTACCTGACACCGGGTGTTTAGAGCAGCAGATGGAGAAGCTTCATGACGGTAGAGGTTGGATCACTGACAGAGATGAACATTTATTTACATGAAAATCTTGCGGATTACGACTTTAAAGGATTTACAGACACAGATGAGACTTGATCTGATCTGAGGCCCTGTGGATTTTTTTTAGCAAGTCAGGAAAAGTTCAGATCTGGAAGTCATGGTTTTGTATTCTGTGCGAAGGCAGCCACAGTCAGCGGAGACCTGTCACAGAATATTTGGAAAGTGGTTACCTGTGGTTACAAGGGGCATGCCACCATGTTGGAGGAGTGACAGTAAAAGCAAATATTACAATGTTATGGCTTCTCCCTGATCTGTTCCACTTTTTACGGCACAAGAAATGATGTATGTTCTTTGTTTTGTCAGCCAGGAAGTGGTGATAACGTAACAGTCTTTCCTTTCGTTGTCACTCCTCCAACATGATGGCATGACCCTTGTAACCATTGGCAACCACCAAACACCCAGTGACAGGCCTCCATAGGATTACAGCTGAGTTTCCACTTTCAGAGGCTAATAAAGTACTGCACAACCTACCTCAGAAATACATCGACCTACAGATGCAGAGACAAGCAGTTTCAGGCGGCAGCAACAGCGGTTTGTTTGGAATCAACAGAAGAAGAAGAACTGGGTAGTTAGCATGAGCAGCGATAGCCACCGTGGCTGAACAGACAAAGAAAAGAGCGCCACCTACAGGAACTCAAACTCCATCAACAGGAAATCCAAGGAGGAAGACGTCACAGTACTGGACACACTGTTTGATTGACAGGTGATCTCTGGGAAGAGCAGTGAGGAACACCACAGTGAAGAACACCACAGTGAGGAACACCACAGTGAAGAACACTACAGTGAAGAACACCACAGTGAAGAACACCACAGTGAAGAACACTACAGTGAGGAACACCACAGTGAAGAACACCACAGTGAAGAACACCACAGTGAGGCTGAGAGACAAAGATGGAGACTAAAGAAAATAGGAACTCATTACTTGTTGATTACATCTTTAAGGTTTTTGACGCTCCTTCCGCCCAGCAACACATGACATCACCAGTGAGGAATCCCAGTCAGGCCAAAAGGGGCAGAGAGGTGAAACTTTCTGCTGTGTTCACCGTGATCTTCCAAACACAGCTGCTTTCCCACCGGGGCAGAACAATATCTGACTGGTGGTTCTTCCTGCTTCTAATCTGTGGATCTGGTGGGAAATCACAAGCGGTCAATATTTGTCAAGCCAGTACGTACCGATCGATGCGGAGGGCTGGTGATAAGAACGCCGGTCTGAAGCCAGTCTGTGAACGCTCTACCAGTCTCTGGAACTCTTAAGGTCAAATATATTTTAAGATACATACTGTAGGTAAGGTTTGTTGGTAAAGGACAACATAAAAACTGCACTTAAATAAAATGCATTATCAGTTTAAATAAGAAAGAGAGACGAGTCCCATCCTGCTAATAAAAATACTAAGATAAATACTGTAAAAAAAAAAAAAAGGAGTCCCTCAGGGCAAAGGTCTGGATGTCCAAAACTGTCTCCTAAACAGCAGCGAGGCTCCGTCCAGAGGAAGCTGGACTCGTCCCTTTGGCATAAATCGATCAAACATTTACCTCCTGCTGCCATTTGGGGGCGCCAAACTGCAAAATTGCCTATTGCAGCTTTAACCGAAGCGTCGCGCCTCCCAAGCAACGCAGATCGGACTCGTCGGAATGAAGCGGCTCCTTGTTGATGTACCCGAGAGAGACAGGAACAGTTAAATCCCCGCTAGGTTTTCTCTAAATCCCCCATCATCCTTATATTCATCCTCCACACGCACCCATAAGCGCGTACACACACACACACACACACACACACACACACACAGTTACACACATGGACATTCACATTTACACACGCACCTCATAAAAGGTCAAACCACAAAACACTGCGCTGCGTTGAGTCATCACCAAAACTGGAAAGTTTTAATCCTTGAAAAATTTTTCTCGACGTGAAGAACAAACTGAGAAATAGGAAGAAAAAACAGCCATAAAAATCTGGTCGTTTGTCATAATTTCCCGCTGCCGGTAGCTGTGGACAGAATGAGAAAGCGGTGGCGGTAGCCGGGGGACGTGATGGTGCATCTCAAGCAGGGGAGTTCCAGGAGAGGGAGGGGAGGTGTGGGCACTGACGCGGCCCAATACGGCGCACCGGTCTGGGGCTGGCGGTGGTGAGGTGGTCCCCTGATGTGAAACATGGCGTGGAGGGGTCCATGGAGGTGATAGATGGGGTTGGAAGCAGGATATCTGGGTAGTGTTGAGAGGTGTGTGTGTGTGTGTGTGTGTGTGTGTGTCTGGTCAGTGTAGAGGGACCTGTAGTGCTGCTGGTCTGACTAGGCTCGTGACTGTAGGACCCCAAGCCATTCGTTACACAGAGACAGTTGCATACCAGGCTAAATGAGGCTTAACCAGCAGTCTGGCTAGAGGTGTGTGTGTGTGTGTGTGTTTGTGTGTGTGTGTGTGTGTGCAGATATATCTATAAATGTAAATGTGTGCATGTGTGTGTGACAGAGAGAGAGAGAGAAGCAGTGAAACAGAGTGTTTACACATGAGCGTGCATGTGTGTGTGTGTGTGTGTGTGCATGTGTGTGTGCATACGTGCACGTGCTCGGTCTCGGCCCCGGCCTCGTCTATGAGTATGCCATGTCACCACACTCATAAAAAAAACGATCACAACGAACGCTGACCTCAAAACCCGCACGACAAAAAAAGCGCCTCTTGATGTGAAAGGATTTGGAATTGAGCTCATTACTTTTTCCACAATGAGAAAGTTGTTTGTGTGACTCTTCTAATACGTGTGCACGGCTCTTTTTTATTTGGAAATTTCCCTGGCTATCGTCTCGTATCCTCTCAACACGCCGGGTCCACTCGCTCTTCTGAGCAGCATTTTCCACAAATGGCAATAAGTTGACAATAATTGACAATAAACAGAGGATAAGTCGATTAATTGAAACAGCTCAAGACAAACGTTGCAAAAGGAACTTTCTCTTGGATCTGAGCAGAGACACATTAAAACCTGCTGCTGAGCCATTCACAAAAAAACGCCAAACACAATAGCTATCAAGGTTGTACTGCAAAGTGATCTGTGAGGCTCTGGCCTCACGTCTCTGTGAACCTGTTGCATGTTGATTCGACACAAACAGACTGATGTACAAACAGTCGTTCTTGTTGCTTCTGAGTGCAACCTTTCTCCTCCCTCTTCTTCAAAACCTTCATTTATCCAGGGGAGATTTATTGAGCACGCTTGCTGAAAACATACAATTACATGCATTCACACTGGGGAACTGACAGCACAACCACAGACTGCCTGTTCACACTGCTGCTCTATTCTGACCCACTGTGGGCGGGGCCAGAGGCTCTGGTTGTTATGAAGCAGTCTACAGCTACGAAGCATGTTGTTCATATTGCCTTTCATAACGCTACATCACTTTGATGGGCTTATAAGCTATGTACTATAGTATACTATGACCAGCTATGGTGACTAGTAGTTCTCTACCTACCGATGTTGAATGCACTTAGTGTAAGTCGCTTTGGATAAAAGCATCTGCTAAAATGTAATGTAACATAATGTAATGTACAGTAATGTAGTGTAATGTAATGTGATGTAATGTAGTGTAAAATAATGTAAAGCAATGTAATGTAATGTAGTATAATGTAAAGTAAAGTAATGTAAAGTAAAGTAATGTAAAGTAAAGTAGTGTAAAGTAAAGTAATGTAAAGTAAAGTAATGTAAAGTAAAGTAATGTAAAGTAAAGTAATGTAAAGTAAAGTAGTGTAAAGTAAAGTAGTGTAAAGTAAAGTAAAGTAATGTAAAGTAAAGTAGTGTAAAGTAAAGTAATGTAAAGTAAAGTAGTGTAAAGTAAAGTAGTGTAAAGTAAAGTAATGTAAAGTAAAGTAGTGTAAAGTAAAGTAGTGTAAAGTACGTTCAGCTGGTTTTGTAATGACAGAAATTAAAAAATGAAATCAGTTTCTTGGACGAACGCTAACTCAACTACTTCTGCACCTGAGCTCCGTCCCCAAGAGGACCCGTTCTGGATCTGGTAACTAGTTTGATTAGATTCTGGAAATAGAAAAATACATGATAAAAAGAAAACACAAGCCATGAATATTGGACCCCTGAGGATAGCAGTGCAGGCTGAAACACTTTCCACTGTGTTCCTGGACAGAAGACAGAATAACAGAAACATAACAGCAACACAGAAACACAATCAGGTCACGGGGAGGCACTTCCATATGACTGATGCTGACGTTGGTTTTTATGAGACACTTTATTATATAATGTTCAATAATAATGCAGGACCAATGCTACGTTCACACAGCTTCAGTTAGCTTTAATTATTGTCTCCCCTCCCCTCCCCCGGTTGTTTTCAACGCTTTTCTCACTGAAATGAAATCAGTACATATTACATGCTTTCTATCTGTCAGACCACAATCCCTCCATCTGCCCCTCCTCCTACCTTACACCCCCCCGCCCTCCCCCGCTCCCTCCCCTCCCTCCCCCGTCTCTGTTTCCTCCATAATATTGTTAATAAAGTGAGTAGAATGGCTTATCCAGATTCCCAGGGCAGTCGGCCCTCTGCCCGTCTGCTGCTGCTCTCTGTTGACCAGGGGGAATCATTCACTCGGCCTTATCACTTTACACCCACGCTATCTCCAGCACACACACACACACACACACACACACACACACACACACTGATAGTAACAGGTCTAACACTTAACCTTAAGCCAAAGGTAACGTGAAGAGACAGGTCAGAGTTCAAGCCTGTTTGTAAAGCGAGCACATCAAAAAACCCGAGCGAGGTGACACCACGAGGCGGCGGTGCTCATGGCGGCTAGACAGATGTGGAGGTTGAGTCTTTCCCATCCCGACGGCGGTCTGCACATTCCCACCGTGGCCGTCGGTGTAATCGCTCTAGCAAACCTCTCTGAATCTAATATAACCTAACGAGGCAGAGCGCTCCATCAGACGCTACCAGACAGTGGATGGTGAGCAGAGAACATACTGTAGCTCCATTAAACTGGAGTTTCTCAGGGCTTTGGTCTGGAGGAAGAAATGAGGAGGGTGGGGGAGGAGGGTGGGGGTGGAGGGGGGTGGAGGAGGGGGGAGGAGGGGGGTGGAGTACGTCTAGTGCTGAGAAATCAGAATCGTGAACCAGTTTTCACAAGCAAAGCATCTGCAGAGTTTGAGCTAGTTAGTTCTGTTAGTTCTGACCAACCAGCTGCTCCTGCTGGGAAACGAGTAGAAGAAAAAAAAACTAAAATTATGGAAAAAATAACACAACATACCAGGGGATTAGAAACCAAGATGGTGGTTTTGGTGCGCAGAAACATCTCCAGCAGCTTCCACTGCCAGGCCTCTGAAAGTGGGAGCCCGGTGATTTACGGTTCCTGACCGGGACGGTCCGGTCCCATCCATCACGCACAAATGAATCAGAATCAGCAACTGGAGGACGACTGACAAAGACCAGGCCGGCTGTCTGTCAGAGAGCGAGTGTGTGTGTGTGTGTGTGTGTGTGTGTGTGTGTGTGTCTGGAGGCTATCAAAGTGAACAGGTACTGTACGTTTCCCAGCTCTATACTACAGTTGGACCGGTTGTTGCTGTTCCTCCTCCACGCTTCCATCACGCATCTCTCCTGCATCGGCACTGCAGACAATTCAGAACTAAATTGGCGTACTGTAAGAAAACCCTCTGAAGCCTCATGACTAACTGGTTCCCAGAGCAAAACCCAAAACAGTCCTCGTGAGGACGGAGCCAAAGTGCTGCAGGAGTTCAGCGAGCATGCGGCGAGGAGAAGCCGGAGCGCCGGCTTGGCCGCGTCGGTCGGAGAGCTTGGATAGTTCAGAGCGATGGAAGAAACTTGGAGGAAACAGCGGGAGAAGAAGTATGTTTGCGAGAGTAAGTGAAAGCAGGAGTAGAAAGCAAACAGAGAGAAAAGAGCCCGAAGAAGAGGAGAGTAGGAAACAGAGGTGAGACTGTGGAGAGGCCAAGGGTAAAGAGGAGAGACAGGATGGAGGGTACCTGAGAGTGAATGAGCCCCTTAACACAGTTAGCCAATTAGCTTAGCGGCGCGCCACGCCAGCTCCGGGGGATTGGTCACGGCCTCGCGGCCCCGGCGAGTCATCCGAGTCAAATGAACTGGCGCCGCTCACGGAATCAAAGTGGAAAAACCGCTTGATTGAGTTTAGAGAGGAATATTTCTGAGGAATTAGGAAGAGGGGAATAGGCATACTTCTGTCTCCGTGTGCTGCTAGCGGCACGATACTTGGATGTTTAGACTTCGTTTTGCTCTCGGAGGCCAATCGGTATTACGCAGCGACCAATCAGATGTGAGCGAAGGGAAACGGAGGGAAAAAGGGGGGGGGGCGACAACAACTCCCTCAACCCTCTTCCTCCTCGACGTTTCTCCTGCCTCGCTCCCCTCCTTCCATCCACCCTTCCCTCCTCTCATCTTTCAGACATCATCCATACGTCCATACATCATTTTCCATTAGTCAGCCACTCTATCCATCTATCTAAAGCTCTGTCTTCCTGCCCATCGCCCCCACCTCGCTCTGCCACCGGGCTCAGGGGGAAACCTAATTTGGCCTCATCCAGTTGGACCCGGTTGCGAGGGGGGGGGGGGGGGGGCTGCCGGCCGCCTCCAGCAACAACTCTTTTCCTCCCCCATTTTCTCCCTCTCATCCCGTCACCTCGCCTCCCCCCTTTTCCTCCATTTTTCTTTATTGTCCTCGCTTCTCTCTCTCTCTCTCTCTGCATATTTCTTTCCCCTCTTTGCCCCTCCCCCCCTCCCCCCCTTGCACTAATTAATTCTGCTGTGGATTAATTACCGGGGGGAAATCTTCCCAAAACAGAGACGGGGGGGAGCGTGGGGAGTAACAGGGAGGGGTCTGAATTAATCACCCCTCTATTCTTCAGCACAAAAAAAAAGAAAGAAGAAAAAAGCTCGCAACTAAAGAGGCCACGAAACCAGAGAACAACCAAAACACGATAAACAAAATTGTTTACTTCGCCCTCACCTCCACAGCCGAAACCCCGCGGGGATGTGATTAGGAAAACAGACCTCTTTCTCTCCCTCTTTCCATTTTCTCTTCTACCCCTCCTTTGCTCTGTTCATTCCTCTTTGATGAAGTTCTGGGAGTTCAGAGGGACCGGCGAGGCGGGGGTATCGCCCCCAACACAAAGCACCATGGGAAGAGCAAACTTTGGCTCATCGGAGAGAGAGCCAGAGAGGGTGTTTGTGTGTGTGTGTGTGTGTGTGTGTGTGTGTGTGTGTGACAGCTTCTTGTGCATGCTTATACTCAGGAGTCCTGTCATACTCGCTTGATTAAAACTTCAAAAGAGAAGGATGTGAGGTTCAAGCCGTCCGCTGGTCCGCTGGTGTTCCCTCACTCCGTCCCGCTACGTGCTAATCAGCTAACCAACATGTTTGTTTACCACAACGTACGAAGCCTTGTCAAACTTCGGGGGGGGGGGGGGGGTGGGCGGGGGACAAACCTGTGACACTTGCCTGCTTATGTGCATGTTGCCATGGTAACCCAGCCTCCCAGGAAGAGTGACAGCGAGGGGATATGATGTCACAAAGGAACCACCTGATTGGACAATGGCATCTCTGTTGAGTGATTGAGTGATGTGTTTTGTCGGACCGGTCCATTCTCAGCTTCGCGGGCGGGGGGGGGGGGGGGGGGGGGGGGGGGCGATAAATATCATTGTTCGTTGTTATTTTTCTCCCCCCTGCATGAGCGGCACGTGAGCAAAATCCCTATGTGGGTGTCACAATGGGGGTGGGGGGGCAGAGGTGCTAATCAAACTCACAATGAAGATGTCATGAAACTAAGCTTAGCCCCCCACCATTTTGGAAACACACACACACACACACACACACACACAACACAGTTGCCTAGCCCACTCCACCCCGACCCAACCCAAACACATACTCATGCCGCCCCCCCCGACACCCCCCACAAGCCATGATCTCCAACACAATGGTTGTTCCTCGGTAATAAAAAGAGGCTTTGAATGAAACCCTGAACTTTGGTTCGCCACATGGGAAGTGTCCGTGAGCCGTCGTCAGAAAGGAACAAAAGATACGTTGAGGAACAGAGCAACACATGGCATCAGGCTGGACTACCCCCCCCCCCCCCCACACACACACACACACACACACCCCCAATGTAGGAGAAGTTTTTTTTGGGATGTTTTGCTTTTTTTTGTGCATTTGGTTGGTTTGGGTTCACACTGCCCAACTCCAAGCGGACCGGGTCTCACAAGTACTTTGTTTATTGGACAGAGGTGGGTTAGACGTGTTAGGGTTAGGGTTAGGGTTAACCTGATTCCAGTCCCTGTAACTTTATCTCAGCATGATAGGCTCGTCCACACTCTGGTGTTCATACCAGTTAAGAACAACGTGAGGAAACATCTGAACACGAGCGTCGGTCCAGACTGCGGTTTACCCTCGCTTCGTTTTGTTATGCTAGGCTTTCCAAGCACGAGTAACTGCTGGCTATCAGATGTCAACATCCGCCTCCTTATGCCCATAAAACCTTTGCATCTCGGGGTCATTTCCTGTAGTTGGTTTTAGATTACGTTCACACTCTTAATGAACCGCACCGCAGTTGTTTTGGACAAGAGCTCAGATGCATTTTCAGGGCGTCAAGAGTTCGAATGACATGGTCCTCACCTGGCCAGACAAACACACACAGTCTGAACAAACGCCTCTCCAAACATGCTGGATGTGAACGCGCCCTTAAAAGCACAAGGCAAAATGCAATGATGCAACACGAAGCAAACCTTTTTATCACGGTTCGTGTTTGTGTGGCCGTGCTGCAGCAGCGGAGGATAACTACGGTTCAAAGTGGTTTTGGATGGAAGAGTTTCTGTGGGAATAAACGCCAAGATATTGCCAGCATGTTACAGTAAATGACACTGCATGGGACTGAAAAATGCAGACATGTTACATAACTTCTGGTAAAGTTTGTATTTTAGCTCCACCCTGCTTCGACAGGGCTAATCATGGTTTTGCTGTGCACAGTGAAAGGAACAGATTCTCAGTTGGTTTACCAGACTTCATATATCGCTGCATGCTTGGACCGCATGCATCGAAGGTACAAATGCAGTTTTGTGGATGCTGCAGTCATAGCAGTCAATGTCTGCAGCCATAGCACTATAAGGCCTTTTGGACAAACCAAATGTGCTATGGCTGCAGACATTTTTAGCATGGGAATACAACCCCCAACCCTGGCAGTGCCTCGCTCTACCCGCTGAGATACGCAGGACCGCAAATATCCCCGACTACCGCCCACTCCGTCAGTCCCGCCACGCTCCATCGCACTCCATGACGCTTCGCCTGGTGTTCAGTGAGGTGGCTTCAACGTGTCTCAACTGAGTCTGGGCTGCCGTCCTCCGCACAGAGGGCCATCAACACCGCTCGGATCCGGAGATGATCGATGGGCTACTGCGTCATTCCCCCAGAGTGTGCTCCGTCAGGACCGACGCTGCGCCGCCTCGTTGCCAAGCTCGCTGACATTCAAAGACAATGTGATGCATCAGTCGTCAAGCTAGCTTTTTTCCCCCCAGACGACGAAGATCCGAGCCCAGTTTTAGGGTGGTACATTTTCCCCTGCTCTAATCCCATCTCCAGCCATGAACCATCAGCTGGTTAGATAGAAGCCAAAGCCCAGTGTGTGTTATTCTGAAGCCAGGCCTGTCTGGTTCAGCCCACTTTATCGCCCCGGTAATCAGACCGATGGTCCCGCGCAGAACAACATGTCCCATTTCGTCCACATCCATGCCAAAGCCTGATCCAGTCCAGCCAGGAGGCCAGTATGTTTCTCCTCCGTGTCCAGGGAACCTCCACAGCGTATCTCAGCCCCTAGTTGGCACCGTTGCCCGGGGGGGGGGGGAAGGGGGCAGGGGCGGGGGGGTAATGGAGGATTGTGGGGGCAGGAGCTGGAGGATGAGAGACATCCACACAAACACAAACCAGATGGAGGGATGGACGGATGGAGGAGAGCCTGAGTCACTCTTTCTCTCTCTCGCTCTTCCTCTCATTCTCTGCCATCCCACTTTCTTTCTGCGTACTCTCTGTTGTCTGTTTGTCTGTATATGTGGTATTATACAGTGTTATAGTTTCGACCAAGCAATCTGATTGGTCAAAGGAGCACTCCAACCGTGCTGATAATTCCCATAGACCGCAGCTAGCTGTGGCTAATCAAAATGGAATTGGCTGCCATGCTGAGCTGCTCAGCAACCTTTCTGACTTCCCTGTTCTTTAGCCTCGTACACAACTTTCACTCAGTTCACATACGTGGTAAACGATGTATAAAAGCTGCATGCACCTCGCAGCTTTTGCATTGCAGATAATGGAGGGTAATATTGCTCGTGTGTACTGTAATAGTTACTGTAGTCTTTCTGTTTCCGTCTTCCTCTGCGTTGCTTTCTTTGTCAGCTGTAGTCTTCGCTTTAGCAGGTGGTTTTACTCTACAACATTTACTGTAAGTCTTATGAGTCTTATGCTACATTCACACTGCAGCTAAGATTCAGCCCAATTCAGATTTTTTTTCCCCTCACATGGGACACAGATTTTCTGTTTCCTGTTTTCTAAACATCAAAAAACTGCATCCAGTCACTTTTTCTCATTTCCGACCTGGACCACATGGGGAAACGCCTCAGTTTAGTCAGAATTGGAAGCCACACATGCCGAAACCGAAATGTGTTGGAAACAAAAATAATATTCTGTAATCTTTCCAACGTCACTGTCGGTTCATATCGGTGTGAGATAAATCCTACAGTCATGCAAAACAATCAGATAAGAGCAGCAATCCAGAATTGAGCATGAAGGCCTGCAGCCTCCGTCTCTCTCCGCCATCCAGTTTTCAGTCAGTATTTTTCCAGGAGGAGAGGAAGGCAGAGAGACAGCAGGTAGAACATCACTCCACTGGTCACACCCTTTCCATCCCAAGCTGAGAGGCTGGGGGTCTTCACCACCAGTCACTTCAGAGAGAGAGAGAGAGAGAGAGAGTAAACCAGAGTGACCAAGATGAAAGAGAGAAAGTGACAAGTAACAGAAAACAAGACAGCTGTGATGTCATTCTCCATTAGAAGTCATTAGTGGCTTTCAATGTTCCATCGAATGTTTTCAAGTCTGTGCGGCTGAAACCCCGTTGGCGTCTTCTATCACCCCATAAGTAACTTCACACACACTTGGTAGTAATGGTGTGACAGTAGCTCCTTGACTGCTGACTTCAGCTACACAACTACACACAGTCCTCGCTCCATCACCACTCAACAGGCGAAGGCTATGACATCATCAGCGGTGGCCCATCCCATGTTTTTTCCCTTTGCCATCGCCGTGGCAGCGGGTGTGCGTTCGGCCTGTCAGGGGGGAGGTGGCGTCGACCTGAGAAATTAAAGGAGAGATGAAAGAGAGGGTGAAAGGAGGGATTAGGAGAAGACAGACGTCCTGTCAGCGCCGCGCTGTTTCCAACCAGCTTCTCCTCGCTCTCCTTTCCATGCAAGTTGCCTCCTTTTATCTCTCGCTTTGTTTTCCGTGGCTTCCTCTCCTTCCCCGGTTCGTTCTTTCATCATCCTCATTGGCCGTTCTCCCCCCGTGAACGGCGTTGTTGCATCTATTTTCTCTTCACCCAGATGAGAGAGGAAGAATTGCAGGCGTTGACGAACATGGGATAGTGTTTAAGGCCACTGAGGCGGGGTTACGATGACAAAATGATACTGCCAGCTTACCGAGCTAATGCCTGCTTCGTGTTTTCTGACTAGCTTGATGCATGTGAGGTCCGTATGACTGCAGACGTGCCATCCGTGCACTTGGCATTCATGCTTCGTGCACTTTCATGATAACCATGTGCCTGAAAACCCCCCCGGCTTTGTAGGAAAATGTAACTATCCAAATCCCCAAACAAGGAAAAAGTTCCTCTTTGTGTCCCGGTGGAGATGCATCTACAAAGCTGCGGTGCTGTCCACGATGTTTCAAATTTCAGGAGGTGCCCGAGCACCCATGCGACTCCCAAATGCATCCAGTCGTTCTAGTACTGTTTATTTCTTAATGCTGTACTAATGTTCTGTCGTTTTTGACCCATTAGATGAAGGAATGGTCAGATGACTAGCTGGTTGAGAGATACTAGAGTCTTATGTCACCATAGAAGAAGAAGAAAGAATTGCCTACTGTATTAATACAGGAGAGGAGGAGGACTTCATGAAGGAAGACATCTACAATGGCTACCACTGTATGAGGAGGGGGAGCAGATGTGGGTCAACTGGGGCCCAGATTCCCTTCCAGAACCAAGCACCAAGACCCGAGCAAGCAGAGCAGAGCAGATATACAAGATGCTTGCCAGGACTACACCCCGGCCAGAGAGCTTTATAGGACCTGGGCCTGGTTATAGCAGGCGAGGGAGGGGAAAGATAGAGCGAGATTGTGTTGGGGGTGGGGGGGTTATGTTTCCATGCCCCTGTGTGAGTCGAGTTTGGAACATCCAAGCCCCATGTCCGTAAATGTCAGAGTTACGAAGCAGCCTCCAAGACTGAAACCTCTATAAGCTGTCCTGTAAGCACCAGGAGCCCGGGCTGAATCTGAACTGAGATCTCTATCGGACTATAGACCGACACATTCTACTGCACCGCCACTGCCAGGACAGCATAAGGCCATACAGTGGCAGCCGTTGTACAAGTTCCCCTGAGTCTACATTGCGTTTGCGCCACAGACGATTCCTTCTTGGACGTCATGCAGTAAGGACCAAATTGGTGTATTTTAAAACAAAACTCTCATGTGTCTCAACCAATTACTCAACAGACTACTCGTTGTAGCGTCTGTCAGCTGCAAAGAGATTAAAACTTGATTTCCCCCCAAACATTAAGATGGAGCCGAAGTGCAGCAAGCACTCAGCAAGAAGTGGGACTCGTACAATGGCAACTCTTATGCAGTCCCCCAGACAAAGAAAAGGGACTAGCTTACTTGTTTGAACTGTTTTATTATCATGATTTATGAGTTCTTTTAGTAGTAGCCACATTCAAAATGACTGACTTGAGGCAGATCAAAGACTTCCTTACTACATATGACTTTATGTCCAATTTGGCGTGCAACTTGCCCCGTTTGTTGCCAGCTCTTCTGTTCTTGCCACTGCAACCTGCATCCCCCTAAGAGATAACATTACACACGACATCACCATTTGTCACAAGTGTGTTTTTCATAGGGATTGATTCCATGAGGACACGGCGAGGAAAGTATTTGCAATGAAAAACATTCAGAGATTCGTGACTCAGCAAATACTGGTATTACTGAAGTATGAGGACACGTTGGGGGAAATATTTACAATGAGAACAGATGTGTCATTCATGACTCAGCATGTCTTCTTGAGGTAGGTTGTATTGCAAATGGGCAGTAAGATTTGGACTCTTGTTAAAGTCACATTCTTGGACGTCCTTGTGTCCACCACGATGTGTTTTACATAATATCTGATGGCCGTAGGGTGACTCCAAACCAAAGGAATGTGAGGACGGATAAAAATCTGGAAAGGTTCCTTGCCAGCTGAGGATGCATCAGATGGTGATTTGGCCGTCAAGAGCGAATGGGAAGTCCTGAGATTCACCGCAAGAACGGCGCATCATGTCCAAACAGAGTAACGGTCTGCAGGACGGAGCTGGCTAAGAACAGATAGGAAAATGAACAGCTGTGTTGTCGAGCTCCCTGCTCGCTGTCATGAGAGGTTCATGCTCTTCAAGACAACTTGGGAATAACTTTCTCCACAAGGACGCAACTTTCGACTTGGCATCCCAGGATCTGATGTTCAGCCCTGGTGTCTGCTGGGAACCTCTCCTCAGAGCGCTGGCTTCAATTTCCCATTATTTTGAAGGGAAAGTATCTGCTCTTGCCCAATCCAGAGCGCCAAGAGCTTAGCACGTTTTCTGTGCTCCAAGCCTCAACTGATACAGGTTAAAAATATTTGAACTAGAGAGCTTTCAGATGGTGTAACACCCTCTGGCGGCCATACTGGAGCTCCTCTTGGGCAACAAGCTGTCAACAAATTGCTGAGCTGAAGCGTACAACTCCGTTCTTCTCAACTGCACTGAAAAGGTATGGTTAATTTCTGACTGATCATTTCATCACTGACATATCTGATAGATTTTGTGTTTAGATCATGTAGCTTGTTAGCTAGCTAACCATAGCATCTGGTCAGCTAACCTGTCACATCTGATTTGCACTCTAGCTAACATATCTAGTAGAAGCGTGGGTATTGACCAGTTGTTTCATGTCAACATTAACGTTGGTTTCTTTATGAAATTAGCCCGCTGGCTAGTAAGCTAGCTAACAGTTTGTTCTGGTTAACTGAGCTGACTTCTCAAGCTACAACTCCAAGACCATTTATTGTAACTGAGCTGGAAAGTTGATTTTTCTGAACTATTCCTCTTGGGGGTGAAGCACAAGTGTAGTGAGTCAACGGCTGCATCTGTATCTCGTAATATTAGTAGTACTTTATTGATCCTACTCTGGGAAATTTGACAGAATCATCTCAGATAATGGAAGAGACTGATCCAAAGTCAGAACATCCACAAACCAAACAGCACATACCATCTATACTAAACAGACAGGTCAAGCAAAAGTCCATGATGATCAGTTCCCTCAAACTGGGAACAAATGACCGTTTGAACCTCTCTGTGGACGAGTAAGATAAATGACAAGGTAAACGTTTGATCATTTACTCAGGTATGAGTGGTGTATCTCTATTGACATTGGAGGCATTTAGCTGACGCTCTTATCCAGAGCAACTTAAAATGAGTGTGAGAAAAGAATGAGCTACAATTCCTAGATTGCCAATGTTACAACCAACCAACAGTAATAACAGAAAGAAGCGCTGGGAAAATAGATGAGGGGGTAGAAGAGACTTTTCTTTACTTCAAGATAAGAGCGTAATCCCAGCAGGTAGAAGAGGAAGAAATGGCAGAAGAGGGGTTTGATTCAGAGGCTGTTCTGGTGAATGTCAGCTGCTTCTTTCAAATATTTGAAAGTGTTTGACCATCTGCCAAGGTATGAGCAGTAGATGGATTGGCTAGAATGATAAAATAAAAAAAAACTACTTCTTCACTTCACCTTTTGTTCGTGTGCCCGAATTTTAAAACAAAACCCAGAACCTCCGTCAGATGGTTGGGAAGCAGAGCCAGACCGTTGCCCTGGCAACTAAGAAAGCGTTTCCAGGAAGCAAGGAAAGACAGAGCGCCTACTTGACCTCAAGAGTCTCCAGTGAAGCTTTTCAACCTGGAGTGGTTGACAACAACAAAACCGAGGAGAACAAACAGCATGAGGTGGACCAGGCCCGGTGAGATTTATCTGTTTGCTACACTGTGAGAGGATCGTAGAGGATCAGCTGGATGCAATACAGTGATCAAAACAACATGACGCTTCGTGATGTAAAGCAGAGTTCACAGAAAGTCATAAAACAAGGAATAGTGAAATAAAAATAAGAGATAAAAATTGGATGGTTAATTAAAACATAAGAAACAACACAAGATGAAAAAGTGAAAAAAAAAACAAGTTCATAAAAGAGAAATTTAAGAGGCTGATATTGGATTAGCCAACAAGTTCATTGGTCGAGGGCCCAAAGACAGAATTCCTGTACTACATGTACTACCAACAAAAAACTACTTACCCTGCAACTATCCTGCACTTGTACTGCAGCCACTGCAGCCGAGAACTGAATGTTATAACTTCAAACTCTTGCAAACGTCCAGAAAGTCTTTGCACTTTAAAATATGAAGCTTCCACAATAACTTCATCTATTCACTGAGTTCAGATCCTGCATCCCCCAAAGTCTGAGGGTGCACTACCTATGCATGTCATCCTTTTAAAGGTGCTACCTGCAATGTTTTAACATCAATAAATCCTCATCACATTCATTTTGAGACATTAGTATGATTACCATAAACAAAGGAGACCACCGGCCTCTACATTGCATTTTACATTGTGTGCCACCGGGTCAGAAATCTGCTGGATTGCTTTACGGCACCAAACAGGAAGAGTGGCACTGCATCCTCTTTGTGGCAGGAGGCAACGGGGTATATGGGAAATGTGGTCTTCATTTTGAGAAACACTAGCGATACCACTGGTGTGAGATAGAGGATACCACTCGTCTCCACCGCGGTCTCGTGTGTTTACGGTAGTTACACCAAGGTAGCTCAGCTAATTTGACAATGATATGTTGATGTTTAAAAATGCTGCACGCAGCACCTTTAATAAAAGAAAACAGAACACACACACACACACACACACACACACACAACCTCATCCAGCTGGACACATTATGCATTTCTTGGCTAATGGCTCACGTGGCTGGTGGTTAAGCGGGCAGGCGTCGCTGCCACCCCCAGCAGCGTCTGAGGAAAGACCACAACCACCATCTCTCCTCGTCAGCCAAACCTCCAGCAGCCTCAGGAGAAAAGGAGAGAGAGAATCTGTGTGTGTGTGTGTGTGTGTGTTTGTGCGCGCCTGTACACAACGTTAAGGCTCCTCCAGCGCCGCCGCCGCCTCCCTCCTCCCAGCCAAGCCCCAATCACAACAAACCAGAGACGAACTCTAAACGAGGTTGCAACACGCTGCTCGTTTGGATCTCGCTCGCCCTCCAGATCTTCTCTCTTCCCTCCCGGGCTCAAACACAGTTACATAAAGCATCTGCTGCCATGCAACAGTTAGATAACATTCCTAGTAAAACTGAACCCCAGGCGATCCTCAGCTCAGCCAGAAGTTGACAGGCCAAATTCAAGCTGCAGTAGCAGTGTGTGTGTGTGTGTGTGTGTGTGTGTGTGTGTGAGAGAGAGAGAGAGAGAGAGAGAGAGAATGTGGTGAGGTTTGTGTATTATCAGTCACTGTCGTAGTTAATGATCTTGATCAGTCACTTACTGGGGAGATTTGCGGCCTGTAGCTGCCAGGAAAAATCAGAGTTAGCACACGCACACACACACACACACACACACACACACAACCAAGCGTTCGGCCACACACACACACACACACACACACACACACAACACTCCCTTGACATCATTCTGTCATAAACCTTCTTTTGCGATCACTTAACAGTAATTTGGCTCTACCAGTCTAATCTTCTTAGCCACTTCCTCTCCACTAGCCATCTGGCTACCTCTCACAGACCAAGTTCTTGTCACCACCTTCACAATAAAAGACCTTTAATCTAGCTTTGGCCTGCAACTCCATCCTCAAAACACAGCGTTCCCTCTGTGCCTCTTTCTATGTAAACTCAGTCATGTGAGACAATCTCTGGCTGAATTAACGATCCTGTCCATTGGCTCAGGATGGGCTCGGCTGGCCAATCAGCAGCGGCGTTTGGAAGGCTCCTTAAACCTCACTTCCTGTGCAAATCCGGAAATGAGAGAGATGGATGCGCTTAAAAAGGATGTGGCATTTTCAGTTTGGGACAATAAATATTTGTGTTACTGTCAGCACATAAGGACGCAACATATTTTGTTATCAATACATGTTACGGTGAAAATTGTATTGATCCCAAACATACACGTGTTTACAGCGCCATTCTCAAGAGTGTAGCTCCTCCTCCTCCTGTTTGCTACGAGGCTCAGCTGAGGGTTTAGCATCTGTTTGCACTGGGAAACCAAAGTGAGTCAAACTGTTCGTCTCAATTTCAGATTCAACGTTCGTTAACTCGCTGCCTCGGTTCGTCCGGCGGCGCGAAGAAGCCCTACGTGCGGTACTACAGCGGTATTGGTCCTAATTACGTTAACTGCAGTGCAGCCTTTTGTGACCACAGCGCCGAAGGTTTACGGGGTTCCCATTATACACTTAGCTTGTTCTGTAAACCAGGAAACAAGGAGCCAGCGGGCTGCCGGTCCAAAACCACACCACTTCCTAGTGCGCCTAAAACAACACCCGTGATCGATGTCAAACACCAAATTAATGTTTGATGTGTTTGCCCGCTGGCACACGACCGCTATTGTGTTATGATACGGTAAACTCCTACAACTGTTTTGATTCGTTGGGGTTTGATGGTTACCTTATACCTCAGTATGCTCTTGTACTCCCACGGTGCCGATGGGCGCAGCATTCCTATGACCGTGAAGGCAGTGGGGAGGGTATGAGGGAACATTGCTGCCTCGGTGATTCACAATCTAAATATGCCACATCATGGAAGCAATAGTAAGCACTGTTCCAATGGTAGCAGGCCACAACACAGCAGCAGCAGTGTTGATGGTAGGCAGTCGGTCGGAGAGGCCTGAAGACGAGGAGCGCTACCGTTACCTCGGTGTGTTTCACGCTGAAAGGAGAAAAAAAGACCGTTTAGTTGTTGAATCAAACCCTGTTGTCCGAGCTCCCCGCGGCCAAGCCTGCCCAGTATTATTTCAAAGGGTTGGTTCTGAGAGCGAAACCCGTTCCAGCTGGACTCGTACCGTATTTTAGAACCCGTCCTACTGGACTCGTGAAGTAACACGTCATTTGGTGGACGCTCTCCCAGAGTGCCTTACAGCACCGTGAGTGCTTATATTTTTAGCATGGAGGGTCCCAGTAGGAGTACAACCAACAACTCTGCCAGTGTCAATGCCTTGCTCAACCCACTGGACCAAAGCCTGAAGGACTTGTAGACTTGGGGTAATATACCTTGTCAGGGTCGCCTCTACTGCTTTACCACCACGGTTAAAAAAATAAAAAGGGTAAAATAAAATCAAAATGAAAGAAGTTTTCCTGAGCAGATCACAGAGCCAAGGCGTTGCATTAGGAGAATTAGAGGGTATTTGAGAGCGGCTCAAGCTAAGCCAAGACCATTGGGCATACTGCTGAAGATTGTAACCCAGCCTGCAGCCCTCGGCAGCCCCGTTTCCAGCCCATTTCTGCAAAAGATCATAGTCTATTGGCTGCATACCGCTGCACTAAGTGCCATGAAGGGAGAGAGCCGAGCTCAGCCAAGTCCGCTAGTCCACTGGCAACGGGGGCTGGCAGGAGAAAGTCCCAGCTTCATAGTTTAACCAGCCAGCAGTAGATGATTGGCCTGGCAAAATAGACCCACTCTGCCTAGCAAAACACATGGCAGTGCTTAGGCTCTTAACCCTTACTCAGGTCCGATAGTAAAACATCGTTTAAACACAGCAGAGCGGCGGACGGTGCGTCGCCCCTTCGACAACACGGTTTATTTCTGCGGTGTTTCTTCCCACAACGCAGTGCGGTCGCGGGAAGGCCTGCGGTTGGACGGATGCCAGTTCAACTCCCCGGGGCCGGCTGGGAAAGTGAATCAGGAGCGCTCTCGCCTCCCTCGACAACTACCGTCAACGTGCCCTTGAGCAAGGCACAGAACCTCCAACTGCCAACAGAAGAACCAGTCTCGTAGGATATCGATGTCTCCTCTGAAACATCGATATGTCACGGCGTATTCATTTCATCCAATGTTATGGCTCAGGTCATGCTGAAGTTCCTCCACTGAAACATGTTATCTAATGATAGCGAGAACGGAGGTTTCAAGATTCAATAACTTTATTTGTCACATACACAAATAAAGTTCTTGAATCTTGAATCTTGAAACCTGAGTGTAGACGTTGTAAAAGTCCCATTTTAGCTGCATGCTTCTGAACTACTGTGCCTTCGCTCCATGTGGAAAAATCAAAGTGACTGTTGCAGCAGATGGTCTGGTAACTAGCTGAATAAGAGCCACTGGAGTTTAGTATTACAACGTGCTAACTTGGTCCTGTTGTGTAACGTCTAACAAAGACCCGTCCGCAGCACTGATGCAGCATAAAAGTGCATGTCAGTGCATGACTGGGGACTTCTGCAACGGCTACCAATGGATGTGCATTTCCACTATAAGGGACCAGATGATACTCGGTGGGATCTCATATCCACATGGGTAAAAATTGCACCGTAAACACACGACGGCAAACATGTGCACGACGAGTAAACAAATTCCCCACAAATCCAGGTCTCGGCACTCGCACTGCGATATCGCACACATCGTACACGAATCCTCCTCCGCATGTAGGTTATCAACAAAGCAATTACCACGGTGCTACGGAGCGTAAATAAAACCAAACTAACAACACCCCCGCTTCCTGATGTCGGGCCTCCGAGTACCGACTGGGCCCTGATGTCGGGCCAATCCCAGAGAGCAACAAACCAGCCGTGCAAAATTTCATTAAAACACAAAGTACGTAGTGACGGGTAAATCTACCTCACAGAGAGCTGACCGTTACAGGAAACACAGAGGCAGTGAGGTATTTTATAGCCGTACAGGACCGCCAGAGTACAATAGCAACTAACGTACCTTATGAAGTATTATGAGAAGGTTTGATTCATGTGGGAGGAGTCAGCTAAGAAGGACAGATCAATAGTGTCTTAAGTGTTTTTATCTAGCAGGATGGGCAGGATGAGGCTGTTAACCGATCCTGCAGACTTTGCCAACAACATTATGAGAATGTTCCCTTGCTGGGGCAATAAGTGAGCTTTTACTGCCCCGTAGCACAAAACGACTGTAATATATCTGCAGGGCTTGATGGGGTTGTTGATCAATACCGATGACTCAGCGATTACTTCACCAGGTGCTGAGACTTCTGGCTTTCAGAAGTCAGTTTCTGGCCTTTTTTTCCCCCTGTCCTGGACTGAAAGCCCATTGGCATTTGAAGATACTCCCACTGACTCACACCAGCGCTCAGCGATGGAGGACGGCGCTGCGACGGACACATTTCAGCTGCAGAGCTAAAGAGTCTCGTACCTCAACACAAAGCAGTTTTACTACAGCAGCGTTCAGCGCGGTGATACTTGACCTCTTCACCAGACGGTTCTGTTGGAGCTAGCTTACTGCGCTACATCGTGAAAGTCTGACTTACTTGTTTCTGTCAACTACAGGCCACCGTAGCTCAAGGGAGGGGTGTCAAGGGGTGATGGGGTTATTGATGGAACTGACCTCAAGTCTCTGGTTCCAACCAAAAAGACCATAGACGGTTCAAACCTATTGACATGAAACTAACCCAATGTGGTGATTGATTGATTGATTGATTGATTGATTGATTGTACTATTTCAACATGAACATCCATTGCAGCTTTGATTCACCGATGAAGCATTTTCAGAGAACCAGCTGAGAATGGGGCCAAACACTCCCAACACACCATCCAGCGGACTTCCATCAGAGAGCGTCCGACATGTCGAGTGTTGTCCAGGTAGATTGTTCCAGAAGGACAAAATGTTCCCAGCAGCCTCCAGCGGTGGCGTCCGCCTTCCAACCGCCGCCAAGAGGATCTGAGTTTCGCGGCAACCTTTCTCTACGACTCTGCCTGAACTCATAGACAGTTTATATCTACTATAGAGAGACACACACACTCACAGACACACAAACAAGCCTTGCAAACAGAGCCTGTAGTCCAGACCTCAGCCCGGAGGCGTGCACGTGGCCCTAACATCTCTTAACATGCCATCCTAGCAGAAAGAGAGAGAGAGGGAGGCTGACGGACAGAAAGACTGACAGGAAGGCAAATTGGACTAAAAAAAAATCCCCTAAAGCTGGGAGTTAGACAGAAGGAGAGGAGAAGCGGTATGAGAGTGGATAGAGTTGTGTTCTTGTCAGCCTGTTCTGTGTTTCTGCGCTTGCATGTTGGACCGGGGCGGATCGGGTTGCAGCGCCGAGCCCCGCCAGCCGGATTTCTTGGAGCGCCCGGCGCAGCGTTCTGCCAGGATTGTGTCAATAATCTGAGGCAGTGGGACTCCTTCCACCTCCCAGCCCACTGCCTGTTTATCAGCGCTGCCAGCCCCACACACACACACACACACACACACACACAGGCACTGGATCCAATACTGTACAGCGGTGCACAAACATATGGAAACACCGGCATGTCCGCGAGCGTGTTCGTACCGTACACAAACACGCCCGGCGACATGTTTCTGCTCTCTGTTAACATGTGAACATGGACGCCGGCCACCACGTGAAGTGCATGCGGCGTGTACGTCCCTGACCTCGGGGTGGGGGGGGGTGGGGGTGGGGTGGGGGGGATGTGACACCCGATAACAGGCGCAAAAGCACACATGGCGCGTAATTCAATATTACACAAGTGGTGTTGAAGATTTGGAGTAAATCGAATTGCACAGATGTAGTCATCGCAACGTCTCGGCGGCGGCGTGCGTTTACACGAACCCCCGTCCATCCGCTCGTGTTTACATCCTCTCCTCCTTTGATGTGTTCTAGTACTACTTGCTGCTGCAATGACCCAATTTCCCAATGCGAATCAATGAAGTTGAATCGACTGCAATCTAATCTGTGTTTTAGTCCATACCCAGAGGTTTGGGTTGGAAGGACGGTCAGGACTAAT
>JAXDDW010000130.1:567500-575000 GCA_034670385.1 Hoplostethus mediterraneus | reverse complement strand
GTTACCGTTACGCTGCATCTTCCTCTGCAACACCGACCGGCCCGACGCATCACGCCTCACGCCCCGAACCGCTGTCACCACCTGCTGCAGCGCACGCACGCATGCACGTACGCATGCACGTACACGCAGACACACGCACGCATGCACGTACGCATGCACGTACACGCAGACACACGCATGCATGCACGTACACGCAGACACACGCATGCATGCACAACACACAGCAAAACAAAACGGGATCCTATGTTGCATAATCTCACTGGCAAAGCGGCACGATTCATGTTTTGTCAGCGACCGTCCAACCCCTAACACACACACACACACACACACACACACACACACACACTGGGAAACCCCAATCAAGCAGCGAGGAGTCTATAGGAGTGGCGTGGAAAGAGGGAAGGCTGGGCTCCCAGGGAAAAATCCAGCAGAAGTGATTTCCATCAGGAAACGGTTCACTGGTTCCCGACTCCTCTCTGATCCCCTGGCGGTAACAATATTCAGCTGACATTTCACTGGAGAAACTTAAGCCCGCCTCCCGCTGCCAGGGATACCTTGTTTAAGGGTTGGCATCCACGCACACGCACGTCTCCACGTAAACCATCCACAGACGCACCGACACGACTGGAAAAACACAACCGGGGGCCCGTTCTCATCCAAGTCACACTCCCGGAGCAGCGATCGCTTCCCCCCCCCTCCTCTTCATATATGTGATATAGGCTGCTGGGTTCTTGCTGCTCATTGGCTCAAGAGGCTGAAGGAGGCGGGACCGAAGACGAGAGAGTGGGACGGTGTACTCATATGAAGCTGCACCTGTTTTACCAGCCGGTGACCAGGTGGGGCTGCAGCGGAGACGTGATGGAGGCTACGAGGCGCCCTTGGGCAAGGCACTTCACACCCAAACTCCTCCAGTGGAGCTGCTCGACGCTCAGCAGGAGGAGGCTGTGTTTGTACTGGGCGGCTCCCAGTGGCCGACTGTGGGAGGCTGTGTTTGTACTGGGCAGCTCCCAGCGGCCAACAGTGGGAGGCTGTGGTGGTACTGGGCAGCTCCCAGTGGCCGACAGTGGGAGGCTGTGGTGGTACTGGGCAGTGGGAGGCTGTGGTGGTACTGGGCAGTGGGAGGCTGTGGTGGTACTGGGCAGTGGGAGGCTGTGGTGGTACTGGGCAGCTCCCAGGTGTGAATCTGTGCAACTATGAATGTGATGCTGAAAAAGATCCAGCATGCTTAGCGACTCTCCCCCCTGGGTAACGTGCGATCGCCCCGCCCACTGAGGCTGCACTCAACCAATAAGATTATGTCTGCCTCCAGAGCAGCAGCAGTATGACCTAAACTCCAGTCTGCAGGGGGTCAAGGTTAGGGTCAGGGGTCAAGGTCAGGGTCAGGGGTCACCACCTGGCAGAGAAATACTCGAGATGTGATGTTTAGGAATATCAAAGCCACACAGGTACAGAGTCAGAGTACGTAGTATCTTTATATGTGTGTGTGTGTGTGTGTGTGTGTGTGTGTGTGTGTGTGGTGTGTGTGTGTGTGTGTGCGCATCTAGTAATGTACCACCTGCTAAAGCCTCCTGTCTACACTGGAGTGTGGACGTTATAGAAAATACAGTAAAATAATGTAAACGGTCAAACACAAGTGTATGGAAAAAGGAAGGTGTGTGTGTGTGTGTGTGTGTGTGTGTGTGAGGGTTCCGTGCATTTGAATGCATATGTGTGTGTGTGTGTTTCTGTGTATGTCTGTGAGTTTACTGCTGTGTGCAGGTCACGTGTGTCAATGCATGTGCGAGTGTGTATGAGTGTATGTGTGTAGGAGCATGTGCGCTAATGTGAGTGCACATGCGTACAGGCATGCGTGTGTGTGTGTGTATGTGTGTGTGTGTGTGTGTGCGTGGGTGTATGGTATGCCTGCCAGTCTGGGGCTCTCCTGGCGACGAAGGCTTCCCGCTGCAGCATCAGAGGTGACGAGGTGCGAGGGCGTGCATACACACACGTGCGCACACACAGACACACACACACACACACACACACACACACACACAGAGGGTTTTCCTCACTCTTACGCCAAGGCAGAGAGAGGAAAAGACCAGTGTTAGGTGCTGGGAAATAAGCAGCATTAAAATAGTGAGGGCTTTTTCCATTGGCACCTTCCCACATACAGAGAATATACAGAAGTGACAGGTGACTAGGCCTGGCGTGACTACAACTCACACACACACACACACACACACACACACACAACCCAAAAAACACACATTCACACACGCATTCTCCCACGTGACCTTCACACCCGTACACACTGCACGACTAGAAAAACACACAAACATGCACATGCATTGACACACGTGACCCTCACACACACACACAGCACACACACACACACTGAGGTCGCTCACATACCCTAAAGTCACTAACAACACAAGTCCAGTATTAGGAGAAGTTTCCCTCGCCCTGCGCCTCAGGTTTTGGCGGGCGTCTCGGTGTGAAGTGTTCCACGCCGTGAACGTGATTTATCCTCCGCCGTCCATCAGCAGCTTTTATGTCCCGTATAGGTTCCGGTAAACCACCGACGCCTTACCGGGCTCCAGTGGGCAGCAAGGGCCTCCTGGCTTGGCAGTTATGGGGGAAATAGTCTCACACACACACACACACACACACACATATATATATATATATATATAAACAAAAACATATGTACACATTCATAAATACATCCAAACACACACTGAATACAATACATGCACACACCTGAAACACACACACACACACACATGCAGATGTACATATATCACCTGCTGAAGTCACACACACACACACACACACACATTAGTATTAAGTATTAAGACAAGTATTAAGACAACCATTGACTACATTCATTACACGCTAATGCTAACGTTAGCGCTCGCAGACTGGAGTTTTAGTGCTACAAACATTTCTCGAAGGCAGAGTTGCTCTGGAGGCAGACGTAATCTGATTGGTTGAGTTAACCCCCAGTGGGCGGAGCCAAATAACCATCGTTTTTTCTGGCTTAGTAAAGTTAGACTGAAGCCCAGTGAAAAAGACAAGAGGTAAGAGAGGAGCTAGCTAACATTTTGAAGCTTAGCGCTCTGCAGCTAACTGAAACAGTGCAGCTGTAGTAGCTAGCTAGCTAGCTGAGCTGATTCATAGTTTTTATACATATTCCTTCTTTGCCATTTAGCTAACTTGCACTCCTAAAAACTAGAACTCCAATCCACGTACCCTGACCTAAACCTAATGCTAATGCTAATGCTAATCTTAACCCTAAACCTAAAACAGCCTCTTAAAGAAGTAAGGACCGGCCAAAATGTCCTTACTTTGGAGGGTTTTCCTCATCATTTTGACCTCGTGGGAACATTAGCGTCTCATAAGTAACACACACACACACACGCACGCACACACACACACACACACACACACACACGCACACACACACACACAGTCTCAGCTTCACGTGTGAAAGCCAGAAGCAGCCGGTCACAGTGGCTGTTCAACCTCCATCCAGCACATAAAGCAATCAGCACCAAGACTACAGCAGCAGATCATCAGACCAGGAGACGTGATTCAGTGGTACCATATAGACCGGCCACGCCTTGTGTGTGTGTGTGTGTGTGTGTGTGTGTGTGTGTGTGTGTGAGAGTCAAGAGAGCGCACACATCCCACTTCATATCCTGCTGCTCTTCTAACAATGAGACAATAAGTCTGAAGGATAATGATGTAATACATACCAGTTCCAGTTTACCATGAACAACACTATAGCTTTAAGTTTCCATACGTTGAGAGAGAGAGAGAGAGAGAGAGAGAGAGAGAGAGAGAGGGAGGGAGGGAGAGGGAGGAGAGTGGAGAGTGAGAACCGTGAGAACATGGACAGTACCATAGAAGAAGAGTTCACTACAACATGCAACAGCAAAGTGCATTCTAAGCCCCGCCCTCCTCAGCCTCAATTGGTTCCCGCCCAACACTTGTCACTCATCTTGATGAGCTGTCTGATGAACCTGTCTACCATCCTACCTGTCTAACATCTTACCTGTCTAGCATTTTTCATGTCTAGCATCTTCCCTGTCTACCACCCTTCCTGTCTAGCATCCTTCCTGTTTAGCATCTTCCCTGTCTAGCATCCTACCTGTCTACCATCCTACCTGTCTAGCATCCTACCTGCCTAGCATCCTACCTGTCTAGCATATTCCCTGTCTAGCATCCTTCCTGTTTAGCATCTTACCTGTCTAGCATACTTCCTGTCTAGCATCTTCCCTGTCTACCATCCTTCCTGTCTACCACCCTACCTGTCTACCACCCTACGTGTCTACCATCCTTTCTGTCCACCACCCTACCTGTCTACCACCCTACATGTCTACCACCCTACCTGTCTACCACCCTACCTGTCTACCACCATACGTGTCTACCACCCTACGTGTCTACCATCCTTTCTGTCCACCACTCTACCTGTCTACCACCCTACGTGTCTACCATCCTTCCTGTCCACCACTCTACCTGTCTACCACCCTTCCTGTCTACCACCCTACCTGTCTACCACCCTACATGTCTACCACCCTACCTGTCTACCACCCTACATGTCTACCACCCTACCTGTCTACCACCATACGTGTCTACCACCCTACGTGTCTACCATCCTTTCTGTCCACCACTCTACCTGTCTACCACCCTTCCTGTCTACCACCCTACCTGTCTACCACCCTCCCTGTCTACCACCCTTCCTGTCTACCACCCTACCTGTCTACCACCCCACCTGTCTCCCCTGACTCTGATAGGTGGAAAGCAGCGTGTGGGCGGGGCGTAGGCCGGTTGCCGTGTGATGGTGATAGATCGGTGGATATGAGTCACGCCGGTTTCCCCCTCGGTCATTATTCTGTCATTGAAAGTCGAAGCCCAAGCATGGCCGCGACACAATCCAGACGCTCACTCACATGCTCGTTGATGCGTTACTAATTATGGTCCACGCCCATCGCACGGACGGCTGAAGTCACAGACAAGCTGTGAACGCAGCATCACGTCCAGTGGCAGCCATCATCCTGCATCTGTAGACCGGGGCTTGGGAAGGCAGATACTGATACTGATACTGACGCTGATATTTATGGATGGAAGCTGCCAATAACTGCTGATATTCAATACCTATAATTTTCATTAATTTTCAATGTTCATGCCAAAAGTATGACAAGTATTCAGTGTTTTCCCCTGAATGTTTTTGCTGGCAGAGTGAAACACATTCAGACCGCGGGACATTAAAACTCCATCGAAACCAATAATAATAAGACATCACATTCATTCATCTGAAATATCACTGCAATAAACTGCATCATTCTCGTGCGGTCATCCACCTCTGATATGGATAGAAGGCAACTATTAGCCTGATATGGCAAATCGATCAATCGGTTAAACTCCAGCATCCATCCTGTATTGATACAATGATCATTATACAGCAAATCTCTGATGTTTCTCAACTCAGTCTCATCTCAGCACTCCTTTTGACTTCCAGCAGCTGAAGAGCAAGAAAAACAAAATCTAAATGTTGAGCGTGATGTGAAAAGATTCAAGATTCAAGATTCAAGAAGTTTATTCGTCACATACACACACGGGGTGTGCAGTGAAATGAAAAAGTGGCAGTGCTCAACAGAAATGTGCAAAGGGCAACAAGTTCACACTATTTACAATAAAGAAAACAACACAATATTTACAGTATTGGCGTCCCGCGAAAGGCCTCCCGATAGCTCAACCCTCAACGCTGCAATCTCCTCTGTGAAGTCTGACGTTTGACTTTGGGTTTACATTCTGTTTGATTTCTCTATTTCCCCTTTAGGAGGCGCACGTCAAGATCACTCAACGCGACACGTTGCAAACCCAAACATCCTATATCCCTCTGTAGGAATTTGAGGAATGAAGCGAGGCCTCGACTCTGAGCTCCGGTAGTCTGACGGGCCGGTCGCGGTGATGCGGGGTCGAGTATACTTTCTAATCTGGTGTGTTCGCTGCTCCGCACGCAAAAACACAAATATATTTTTCAGCACCCTGTAAAATCAGCAGGAGAGAAAATGAAAGAATGACAGGAGCAGAAAGGAGGGATGCTGAAGAGAAAGAAAGAGAGAAAGAGATTGTAAAATGAGGTTTCTTGGCGTCCTGATGGATCGGCTTCGTCCTGGAGGGCCGACAGAAAAAGCTCACTCTTTTTTCCTCTTGAGAACTTCGAATTAACTCCCAGTTGTTTTCTTAAAGGAGCGATCCGCCAAAATACTTCATCACCGCAATAACAGAGTTAATGGCTGACGTCAACAAGAGTCGCGTTCGGCTGGTGTGAGTTCTTCAGGGTGTCGAAAGATTTGATTCGTTAAATACAGTTTCCGTTTGGGAATTTTCTTCAGACTTTGACGTTAATGAAGGACATAAAACCACTTGGACGTGCTGAGGGGGGGCGGGGGTTACTTCCAAGCCAATCAATTAACTGTTTTCAGGCTGTGGGTTTTACTGCTGGGTGTCTCACTCAGGGATAAAACTAACTTCAACAAACCATCAAGCCTGGTGAGTTCAGATCATCTTCGTCCCGACGGGCCTCGTTGGACCAACAAGCAAAAGTTTTGGCCCCAAAGTTTCTGGCTCTTTCATCGTTAAACGGAAACATATGACACCATGTGATCACATTTTATGTATTTCGCTTTTTTTAACACTAAGATGAGAATAAAGGGGTTTTCTCCTGTTTCTCAAACTCCAGAGGAACAACCACGTATCAGATCTCCACATGATCTGAAATGTCATTTACTTTCTTTTCTTTCTTTTATTTGTCTCGAACATCAGAACATAAAAGATAAATCAAACAATCTCCATCAGAAAAAAACAAAACAATACCTTTAACTCCAATATGAGAGCGTGAGATCAGAGGAAGGTGATGGTGGTGATGGTCAGGGATCCTACTGACACCAGGATTTCATTTGGGCAAAAAATGAGAGAGGATCTCCGGGGTCTTCGTTGGGGGGACGGGACCCAGACCCACATGCCTCACCCTCATAGACCTGGATTCATTTCCCCCTTCCAGGTTCTCTGGAAGAATGATGGCGCTTTCACTTTGGAGACCGGGTGAGTGACTAACCAAGCACCTCAACCCGTTAAAGTATTGTATTGCATTGTGCTGTGTTATTGCGCAACAGTCCCTTGCTTTTGAACACAGCGTGGAAAGGCAGAAGAACAGAAGAACCAGAGGAACCGGGCCGGTTGGTTGGTTGGTTCAGAGTGAAGGAGGGTCAACCATACTGATGTAGGTAGAGGAGATGTAGATGGTTGGTAGAGTCTTCCCTCCTCCTCTGATCGGCCCCCATCTATCCCTCCCTCCCTCTTCCTCTCTCTCTCCTCCCCTCTCTTCTCTCTCTCTCTCTCTCTCTCTCTCTCTCTGTCTCCAGCGCCCCAATTAGCGCTCCCAGTCAACCATTAGCTCCCCGACGGTGACGACTCCCGAGCCAACAGGAGAACTTTACGAGCTGTGAG
>JAXDDW010000130.1:512500-562500 GCA_034670385.1 Hoplostethus mediterraneus | reverse complement strand
ATGTCTCTTTACTTCCAGCAACCTTGCCCAGGTGAGCAGCATCACAACACAACTGATAATCTCATCACCAAAACATAAAAGGCTGCTTAGAAACCTGAATGTTAGTTTCTGACAACATGCAGCCGATGAGGCAAAATGCTGCTGAAGCACTGAAATGCATTTGTTTTGTTTTTTGTTACTGTAGTTTTTGTTTTTACTGTAAAATACAGTTTACTGCATTACTGTATGATTTCTTTCATATACAGTAATCTACTGTAATGTAATATTTTGTTTGTCTTCCATAAAAACACAAGATATATATATATATATATATATATATATATATACCTCAGTCTATCACAGGGGATCACCGGGGATACTTGCTGTACTTTGAAGTACTTATGAGTAAATGACCCTTGCATAATCTTTTTTGATGACAATTATTTAGTGTTTGACAGCATTATTTCATAATGGCCATTGTATTTGAAAATGCACCAATAATTAAACTAATTAAACTTAAAATAATTAAACTTATAATATTCTCTCATTTGACATCGGTATTTTTATTTTGTATGCTATATTAGATTTTGAACCCAAAATGAACAGTATAGCATTCTGTGTTAAGAGTTTTGCACTTTGAAACTCTGTTGTGCAAATTGAGTCAAAGCAATCGAAAAAAACTGTAACAGGGTTTGATGGAAAGGACACACAGTCGACAGTCAACCTTCACTGGGTTCGTTAAAGTAAGAAGAATAACTTTTTTTATATGCACTTATCAAAACAAAATACTTCACAGGAGTAAAAGAAACAGGATGAAGACATAAATGAGATGAATCAAAGCAGAATGAGTGAATCTTAAAGCCCTCAACACGACATTCATAGTGTGAGAACAAGAAATGACTCCGCTAACACTTAACATTTGCATTGCAGCCTTTAGAAAAGTCTCCATTCATGCATTTCTCCTCCATCCATCCATCTTGCATCAGTTCTGCAGACCGTTGTTTCTTGAACGTCACCTATACGTCACATCACCGACCCCGAGTCCCTCCGGCGGAGCCTCATTCCAGAGCTGCTCCAGCAAACCGCTCGCAGCATATCGGACATACCCGAGGCCACATTCTCCGATCCCTCGCGCCGCCCGATCCACCGCGGCGGCGTGTTTGTTTTGCTAGCGCGCGAGGCGAAGGCCGAGATAAAAACACAAGATTGGGAAAGCTGCGTTTGATGGGATATTAACGCAGCATAAATATAATGGGCAAATATGTCATGCTTACAGGGTGGGGGTGGGAGGTCGAGGGGTGTTGCGCAATAAGCACATTTTCAGCTAACCACACTGGGTTCGGTCTGAGCCAGAGGAGGGGGAGGGAGGAGGGGGAGGGAGGAGGACCGGGAGTAAATTAAAACCTCCGTCTCACTTTTTGGACTCCAGTAACAAAGACCTCGGCCTGCTGATCTCAGACCAGCGGCAAAACACGCACACGAGTGATGAAGATGCAAAAGACGCCCCCCCCCCCCGCCCTCGTCGGCTTTATCAAACACACAAAAGCGTAGCAGAGCGAGGAAGTCCAATCCCCAACTCAAACTGTGCGTGATATTAGCGGAGCGCCTACGGGGGCCTGTAAGCTCAACGGGCCACATGACTTCATAGGATAGGAACTCACAGCACACAGCCCATGTACACAATGCATGGATAAGCAGGCCAACTCCATGTGTGTGTGTGTGTGTGTGTGTGTGTGTGTGTTGTGTGCATGGATGTGTGTGTATACATGGCGGCCGGTGAAGTCAAAAAGGACTCAACAGAAAAAGAAGAAGATAGAAAACTGCAAGAAACAGGGCCAGAGCTTGTGTGTGTGTGTGTGTGTGTGTGTGCGTGTGTGTGTGCAACTGGCAAGATGCAAGACAAGATGTCTTGCATCTTGCATCTTACAGTTCTACTGTAGAACTCTACTGTAGAACTCCACTGTAGAGCTCTACTGTAGAACTCTACTGTAGAACTCTACTGTACGTACAGGCAGCGCTGCAGTCCAGAGCCATCCAACAGGGCCAATGGAAACTCAATGGAAACAGTCAAATTACACCAGGGCCGTTCAACACAATAACACTTCAGTTACACGTCTTTAAATAGCCGCGATAGAACAATTATCACACGACATTTCAGGTATAATAATCCATTTGACTCCGTCTGGCGTCGCTCACACACTTCCTGGTTTCCTCTGCTGGCTGTCGGTCTTGGGTTGGGCTGGTTGAGTTTCCATTGGCCCCGGTGTCGGTCGCCCTCAGGAGAACAGCCGTCCAGTCTTGGCTGCCGTCCAGTCTGATATCTCGGACTGTGGTGGTGATGATCCACCGCCGTCCAGGCCAGACGAGGTTTAGATAATGACTGGGCTTTCAGGTAATGTAATACATCCTCTGGCGGCCATATTGGAGGTCTTCGCCTCTTGGAAACAGCTGAGTTGAGTCCAGCTGATCGCATTTCTCAACAGAACATGCATAGACATGGTACATTTCTACTGAACTGATCATTTCATCACTGATCCATCTGATTGATTTCGTGTTTAGATCATGTAGCTTGTTAGCTAGCTAACCATAGTATCTGGTCAGCTAACCATCACTGTCTTGTTGTTAACACATCTGGTTAGCACACTAGCTAACGTATCTAGTAGAAGCTAGCGTTAGCAGTGGCTAGTAGTCCCATGTTAACTAGTTAGCTAGCTACCCGTTAGTTCAGGTGAACTAGCTGACTCTTCTCCAGCTCCAACTCAGAGTGTTTTGGAGTAGAGACTAGGGCTAAAGACAAGACAGTTTACTGAGTCACAGTAACCTACATTTGGAGACAAATCTACCTGATCACACTGATCACTTTGACTGAGAACGTTACTGGATGATCTACAGACACACCACAACAACCTGTTGAGGTATTTCTCTTTTTCTTGTTAACATTTAGACATTTTTTTCCGATGGACCTCCCCGATGCCAGACGTGGTAAATAGGAGATTTGTGACACAACTGCAAAGTCTCTGTAACAGAAATCCAGTATCAGATACTGGATTTCTGTTTGCAGTTGTATCAGCTTCCTAACTGTGGAGCCACTCAGTGACCTGCAGCGTTCAGGTGCTCCACTCGCTGTGGGCTTGTTTGATGTTGAAGAGGGGAAACATATGGGTGGGAGTAAGCAAACAGGACACACACACACACACACACACACAAACACACACACACACACACACACACACACACACACACACACACAAGTACACAGAGATACATATGCATGCATCCACATAGAGACACGTGCATGCACTCACACACACATCAACAAGACAAAGAAAGGAGAGAGAGGAAGCAAGAGGGAGGGAAACAAAGAGAGAGAGAGAGAGTCCTGTCCTTGGCATCTCTCTCCTCTTCCCTCCTCCTCCTTCGGTCTGACGTCAGACACCCTGCCTGGATGTGCTGCCACACAAAACGTAATAACACATGTCAAGAGTCACACACGCACACACACACACACACACACACACACACACACACACACACACACAGTTGCGTAACACCGGTGGATCACATCATGCTTCTATTTTCGCTCGGTCTGTTACCCAACGAGACCCTCCCTCCTCCATCTCCTGGACCAGGACGTCGTCTCCACACCGTGGTACCTGCAGACCAGAGTCTCCACCGTCAGGGACGCTAGTCCTCGTCACAGTAAGCAGCCTCCGGGTTAGGAGGACCGCCCAGACCACGTACCGATCCACTCACGGGTCCATGAGGCACTTTGGTGGTACACCGGACTGACGTCAGCAAATTCATCTCATCCCATCATTTGAAATCTGTTGCGTTCACATGTCCTAGTGTTTGGTAAATACAGTACTGCTGCACATCCACACCTCCATCCTGTGATCAGGGTGTTGTGGCTCTCACCGTTGACCTCCTTACGATGGGATGAAGCAGGACGTCGCTCCGCTGGTTTACGCCTCCCTATGCTGTTGCTGGGTAATGAAGCTTATTCTACTACCAGGTCAGTTTCAGGTGGACACGCATCAAGCAGCTTGTCTGAGGTAAGGAGCACTGGCTTCGTCTCAGACCCACAAACCTCTGAGAGCAGTTTTTCCACCTTTAACGAGGGTTCAAACGTGTGACCTTTCAATTACACGGGGGTTCCTCTGACCACCCGGCCACCCTGCTCTCCGTTTGGCTTTGATACGCCGAATGAAAGAGCCCATTGACGGGCATCTTCACATTGTCTCACATCGTATCGGTTTACCGCGCGGGACAGGAAGTGAGCGCTTCAAAGGGAACCGGAGAGGAGGAGCATTTCCGGCGCTTTCCAGGATGCTCGCTGGGTGAGAGGGGTTTTCGTTTCATCCCAGGAATAGAGCAGATAGATCTCAGGGATGCCAGGGAACGCTTTGAGAGTCCTGCCAAGGCATACGGAGATCAGAGAGAGAGAGAGAGAGAGAGAGGAGAGAGAGGAGAGAGAGAGAGAGAGAGAGAGAGAACCCCCCCCCCACGGCGGGACGTGAACTCAACCTCCTCGTCGTCTCACGTTTCCTCCACCGTAGCAGATGCTTTCCTTCAAAGCCAGGAGAGAGTTGAAGACAGGTCACGGCGCTGGTATCCTCCCGTGACCTGCTGGATCTCTCTGGTCCTCCACGCTGCTTCCATATCTACATCTGATCCAATCTGGTTTCTGGGCTGTAGTCCTCGAGTCCTTGAGGGTCTAACATCTTGAACTTGTCTCTTGAAAGTTGACTCAACTCCCTGCCTGTCTCAATGTTTTCAACAGTCCATTTTTCTCCACGTTCTTTTATTTTCTCCACAATGAAAGGAAGGTGTCCAGGTGTCCAGGTGTCCAGGTGTCCAGGTGTCCAGGACGTGATGCTCCTCGGTGTTTCCACATCCTTCCATGTTGTTGTTGATGGAGATGCAGTACTACAGTACTCCACCTTCCTGGCATCAGAAATGATCCTACATTTGCTCCTTAACCCTTCAGGTTTGGAAAGTGACGCTGCAGACTTGTAGAATGTGTCTCCGTCCATGATCTGAGCTCTGTGCTGATGGTCGCCACGGTAACGGTGCCGGCGGCTGCAGAGGCCTCAGGATGCCGACGCGTTGGATTCAGACGATCCAAACGAAAACGCCACCGAAAGAAGAGAGGAAGCAAGACGCTGTTGTTTCCTCTGCTTTGGTCATCTGGGAACGTTGGCAAAGCATCTGTGTGTGTGTGCGTGTGTGTGTGTGCGTGTGTGTGTGTGTGTGTGTGTGTGTGTGTGTGTGTGTGTGTGTGTGTCAGAGAGAGAGAGAGAATAGCCTCTCCATCCATCGCCTCCACTTTAATTGTGGAAAGAAATTGCCGTGGGACACGTGGGACTGAGGAGATACACCCAGCGCCGGGTCAGGACGATTATGTTTCAGAATAAAAGCTGCAACCCTGGAAAGTGTCTGGAAACTTCCATCAACAGTAATGAGGTCTGGTTGAGTTTCTAAGCGGTTCAGACAGCGGCGCTGCTCGCCAGAGGCAGCGACTAAAAATACAGCAGACGTCTCAGCAGGTGAGAGCGATGAAACACCCCCAACAACTCCAATATCAACTTTGGTCTGAAAATCAGTTGCAAACATCGTGTTATTGTGTTATTGTGTTATTGTGTTATTGTGTTTCTTATCAAACTCAGAGGTCAACACAGATCCTAGATCAGAGACAACATATAGTTTGAGTGTTTGTCCCGGTTCCTAGAGCCTCGAGGTCGTCACATGTTACATCCTCCTGTTTAACAGTGAATTATTTTGAACATTTTCTTGTAATTTTATATCTTGTATTACTTTTACTTGATGAAGACAGTGTTTTTAGTGGTTCCTTCATGGTGAACCAGTTGGTGAACATACAAAAATATAAACAATAATATTGTTTACAACCACAAAACACCTCAAAGCTGAAACTTATTGTGTTTTTTAGACCCATATTTCCTCTTTTCAGCCATCGGAGGTTACAGGGACCCGGTTACAGGGACCCGGTTACAGGGACCCGGATACAGGGACCTGATTACAGGGACCCGGTTACAGGGACCCGGATACAGGGACCCGGATACAGGGACCCTGATTACAGGGACCCGGTTACAGGGACCCGGTTACAGGGACCCGGTTACAGGGACCCGGTTACAGGGACCCACCTGGTGACCAGCTGGTTGACTCCTGACTGACTGACTCCTACCACGGCTACCACAGTACATCTGACAGACAACCAGCTCTCTCTCGCTCTCACACACACACACACACACACACACACACACACACACACTGAGTGGCGGCTCCATTAGGTGCTAATCTAAAGCCATAACTATTTTGTTACAGCAGAAAGGGGAAATCCGTGGAATGTGTGTGTGTGTGCGCGTGCATGTATACCTATATGTGTGACTGTGAATGCATTGGTGTATGTGTGTGTGAGTCTGTGCATGTGTGTATACAAACATATGCACCATGAATGAATGTGCCACGGTGTGTGTGTGTGTTTGTGTGTGTGTGTGTGTGTGTGTGTGTGCTGATTTGTACAGACACGTTCAGATCAACCCCTCAAGTCACCTACTGTTTATCTAAGCATGCCTGGTGCTACCCGCATATTACCCAGCATGCCGAGCAGACAGGCGGCGGTACACACTCCTCTTGTTGTGGTGGTGTGTTGTTGTTCTAGACGTGAACTTTCATTTATTTTGCTGCTTTCTGTATTTGTTTGCACATCTCTGTTCAGATGAAGACGTAGAAAAAACATGTTACAGCATTCACACACACACACACACACACACACACACACACACACAACCAAGTTTTATTCACACCTCTTATTCCCTCTGTTTTCTCGGGGGACGGCATAAGAGACTCTCAGCTCTCAGCTCCTCGTGTCAGCAGAGGAAATCTGTTGGGTTTTGTTGCATTTTTGTATTTGGTCGGTTTGGTTGGTTCAGGTTCACACCTGACCAATCACAAGCCAGCCAGAAGTCCCATGACTCCTCAGCAGCTGGTTGACTGGTTGAGTTTTGGTAACCTGTCATCCCACCAGGTTAGAGAGTCCAGACCAACCTGGTTCCAGTCTGTAACTTGATCCACCATGATGGACTCATACCAGTTAAGGAACACATGAAGAAACATCTGGACATGAGCATCAGTCCAGACTGAAGGCTTTCCAAGTCTCCTTCTACCCATAATCCCTTGCGTAATGCCATTCGATACATTAGACACTTATGGCATGAACTCTAATCCCAGTGTGTGTGTGTGTGTGTGTGATGGAGGGGATTTTAGAGACCCAAATCTCTTATGCTCTTGCTCAGTATGACCAAAATCGTCACCATTTACCCACCACACACACACACACACACACACACACACACACTCGACATCACAGGTTCTATGTGACGTGGGTCTACAAACGTTAACAGTGCAAAATGTTGATTATTAGAACATTCTGCCCAGAACCATAAACTGCAGGAGAGGGTGAAGGAATGTTGGACTGTAACACACACACACACACACACGCACACACATGCACACACACACAGTCATAAACACAGACATGCACGCCATAATGAACGGTTACCACTCTGAGTCCATCTGAGTCCATCTGAGTCCATCTGAGTCCATCTGAGTCCATCTGAGTCCAGCTCCATGAAGACAGAAGAGATGGAAAGAGAAGACAAACACGTTATTGAGGACGATGGGTGAGGAGGAGGACGACATCATCATCATCATCACCATCATCATCATCATCATCATCACCATCATCATCATCACCATCATCATCATCATCATCATCACCATCATCATCATCAACCACTTTACCTAATAAAGTTACAAAGTGCCGTAAAACAACAAACCATCAACCGATCAGCTCCAGTGATCAAGTGATGCTGCTGCTGCTCCATGTTACCATGGAAACCACATCAAACTGTGTGTGTCCTGGCCATCGGTGCTTCAGGTATGTGTGTGTGTGTGTGTGTGTGTGTGTGTGTGTGTGTGTGTGTGCATGTATGTAGAATTCCCCTCAATATTGACCAATTCTATTCTATTCTATTCTATTCTAGTCTGTTCTATTCTATTCTGTTCTATTCTATTCTATTGTGTTCTTTCTATTCTATTCTACTCTATTCTATACTATTATATTGTGTTCTATTCTATTCTATTCTGTCTCAGTATAAACTGAGTGTGGCCCTGAAAGCGTTTGATGTGTCGCTCGGCTCCGTCGGCTGAGTCAGCGTGAAGGACATGAAGGGAAAGGCTTTGTGGCGGGAGGAGGAGGCGCCATGAGGGAGGTGACATGGAGGGGACGCTCGTGTGGGGGGGGGGGGGGGGGTGGGGGAGGGAGGGAGGGGGGAGGGGGGGGTGTCGGCCCCCGGGGGCCCGTAGAGCGGCTGGATGTGACATCATGTGTGAGAGAACTCTGCATTGTGGACGTACAGTACATCACATGAGGGTAGTGTGTGTGTGTGTGTGTGTGTGTGTGTGTGTGCGCGTGTGCGTGTGTGTGTGTGTGTGTGTGGTGAACAGGGAGCTCTGTGATGTTTGTTATTGTAGCGCGTTGTTCCTCGTCTCTGTTCTCTCTCTCTCGATGCTTCATAATGAAATCCATCCATCCCAATTAGGAGGTGTCGCAGTCTGTTGTGGTGTGGGGGCTTGGAGAGCCGGGGAGTGTGTGTGTGTGAGTGTGTGTGTGTGTGTGCGTGTGTGTGTGTGTGGGTGTGTGTGTGTGTGTGTGTGTGTGTGTGTGGGTGTGACATCTTTTGAATTGGTTTTTGATATTGAATTGGAACAACTTTACCAACACGTATACAGCATGGATTCAAATCAGAGCACACCCTCGTGTACGTGTTTGTACACGTGTGCACACACACACACACACACACACACACACACACACACACACACACACTGCTCCAGATCAATCACCCCCACACATGCTGCAGGAGTGTTTTTGCTTGGGGAGGAAGAGGGGGTTAATTACTTGCATTCTTCAATCGGAAACATCTTTCCACCCCGTCCTCCCCCGTCCTCCCCCCCTCCTCCACTTCTCTTCATTCTGCACTCTGAAAACAAGAGGTTCCCCGGGGTTCCTCTAGATCATGTGAACAAAAAAAAGCTTCCTTGAAGATCCTCCGTATGTTAGAAGTGTGTAGATGTAGAAAACAGTGGTTCTGGTTTCCCCTCATGGTCTGAAGAACCCCTAACGGGTCCTCTTTTAGAGTGTGGGCTAATGGAAGGAGGAGGAAGAGGAGAGGAAGAGGAGATGAGGGGGTTAAAGTCCCAGAGAGGCTCAATGGGGACCAGCTGGAGGGTACTGGGAGGAGGCCAGGGAACGTTCTGGATGGATAGAGAGAAGAGGAGAGACCCCCAGGAGAGGAGAGGAGAGGAGATGCTGGGGGAAGTGAGTGAGTAACTCTCTCCCCTCCATCCACAACTACTGCCGAGGTGCCCTTGAGCAAAGGCGCTGCACCTCCAACCTCTCCAGCGCAGCCTCTCAGTGGCCAGACTGGTTGTACTGGGAAGCTCCCAGTTGTGAAGGTGTGACATAAGGTTCAAGGTTCAAGGTTTTTCAAGGTCATATGCACAACGTTCACAAGAAGCAAAAGTAGGCAATGAAATTCTTGTGTCATTGCCTACTTTTGCTTCTTGTGAACGTGGAGAGGTTGGAGGTGCAGTGCCTTTGCTCAAGGGCACAAATAATGTTGGCGTTATTGACCAAACGACACCAAGAAAATGGAGGGATGTGAAGAGATGTTGAAGAAAGTGAGAGGTGAAGATTCAAGGACAGGAGGAAGAGAAGAAAGAGGAAGCATGAAGGATTTAACCGACGGCTGATGCACGTGTGTCAACAATAAATGAATCAATAAAACACAATAAATAACAAACATCTCTAAAAACTACATCCATCCAAATTCCGGGCAAACGAACAAAACAGATAAAAGGAGGAGAAGCCGAGCTCAGACCCGCCAGGAGCAAGACGCCGTCGCGGCAGCACGTTCCGGCTAAAGGGATTGTGGGTAGTTAAACACACACCTAGCAGGGCGGTTCACCAGAACAAGCACGTTTATGACGAGGGCGCTTGATTCACGGTCAATTTAACTGTGAGTAGTGACAGACCAGGAAAAAGTGACTTTCATAAACAACCACACCTTCAGCGAGCGGAGAGAAAACGGGTCATTATCCCCCGAGAAAGGTGGAGGAGCCGTTCGACGGTGGAGGAAAAAAACTTCACGGTATTAGGAGACCGAAGAGCAAACACGAAGTCCGGTCCAAGCCCCGATCCAAAGCCCGGTGAGGAGGACGGGTCGAGAGCTGCCCCGGCCTCGTCTCACCTCTCTGTACATCAGCTCTTTTCCCCCGTCGCTACACATCAACGGTCCAGCAGCGCCAGGCAGACTCCGGCTGGTGGAGCGCTGCTGCCCCCGTGTGCTGCGTAGGGGTTCATACACAGAGGTAGCTGGGGCAATCTGAACAGGAGGATCCCTCATAGTGGGATTCAATAGTGAGTTTGTTGTGACTTCCTGCTCTGTTGGTGTCATTAAATGTGGATGACAGTCAATTAGAGATGCTACTGTGAAGCTTTATTTTGAAAGGGTCCTGATGAATGAATAAAAAAGTTTGCTGAGAAACAGGAAGTTTTGATTTGAATTATTTTTGCCATCCAATGAGAAATGGAATTTTGTCTGTACGTTATACTTGTTCAAGTAAGTGAATGAAAGTAACATACAAACTCTCTTTTACAGTTTTTCATCCAGTTCAATCATGTCAACATATAGAGATCTATTTACACATCAAATGGATCCAAATGGCTCAAAACTGACTCAAAATCAGTAAGATCGGAGTGATCCTGGATTGCAGAAAAAATAAATCTGTAAAATTCTCCTCCAGGTTAATTTTAGAATAAACCTTGCAGTACCAAAACCTCACTGCTGGTGGCGGTGTTGTTCCTGAAAAATTGCAGCGTACCGTAAACAGAGAAGAAGAAACGTCACCGTGACAGGAATTGACTGGGACAGCTGACCGCGACATCGTCTGAGGTAACGTCAAATAAACAACACATTCCTCCGGCTTCGACACTTGCTAATCCGTTTAAAAGTCTAGGAGACAGATTAGCCGCAAACCGAGTATTGTCATTTATTTAATGTGTAGTTGGGTTGTCGGTTTTCAGCTTGACATCAGCGAAGGTCTCTGTTAGGAAGCTTCCTGGCCCGGTACGTGCCGAGGTTAGGCCAGACTCAGTTCACAAATCCGTCTTGTAATGTTCCCTTTTATCGGCATACCTGCTAGAAGACGACTTAAGACATTTGACGAATGTGTAAGAGCCCGTCTTCCGTTCGGCGTACATCCAATACACCAACCAGCATGTATTAAAGTGCAATTTCCGGTTTTGGAATTGGTTTGTCTCTAATTCCTATTTTCTCCTTCCACCAAAAACACGTTTTTATCTAAATTCCGTGATGCTTGGTGTATTGTCTCTTTGCCGAATCTACCAGTAGACCATAATGAATGATTGGTAACATGTCTTAAGTTGTCCTGCCAGGTGTGTACGATAGGAAACGGATGTCTCTCCGGATCGTATCGCGTCTAGAAGCTAACCATGTTTGCTACACAGACTAAGCTAGGTCTACAAGGGAAGCTGCTCGTTGGTGGTCTAGATATATATATATACCTTTAAGTTCATTATGATTTGCGTGTCAAACGTCGGAAGTATGGTGACGTGCTGGGAGGAAGTTACGTAATGTGAAACTAGCGACTTGGCAACCTAAGGGGCTGAAACGTCCTTTCCCATGATCAATGCTTCATGACGTCACATTTGAGCTCCTGGTTGATTTTGGTTGTTGATGTCGTCCTGCAGGTTCTATGCTCCACCTAAAAACCCCTGAAGAGGAAGAAAGTAGCCGTGAAATTTGCCAGCTCAGACAAGCGGTGTTGCAAAACGATGACCGACTCCTCGACGAGATGCTCTGTCAAGAAATCTACAAGCGAGTCATCAACTGCCGCGGCGGCTGGGGCATCGCGGGCACGCCGCTGCGCACCGCCGCGTCCAAAGGCCACCTCCGCTGTCTGCAGGTCCTGCTAGCCCACGGGGCCGAGGTGGACTGCGTGGACGTCAAGGCCCAGACGCCGCTCTTCACGGCCGTCTGCGGGAAATACCTGGACTGCGTCTTAGCGCTCCTCAGAGCCGGCGCCAACCCCAACGGCAACTCGTCCAACAACTGCTCCCCCGTGCTCACCGCCGCCAGGGAGGGCGACGCGGAGATACTCAAGGAACTGCTCAAACACGGCGCCGGGGTTAACTCCCGGTCCAAAGTCCTGCTCTGGACGTCCAGCGCCAGCGTGTCCAGCGGCCCGCTCTACCTCGCCGCCGTTTACGGACACATGGAGTGTTTTAAAGTGCTGCTCCTGTACGGGGCGGACCCGGACTACAACTGCACCGACGCCAGTCTGCTGAGTAACATCAAGCAGCCCAAGACGGTGCTGGAGATGTGTCTGCGGCACGGCTGCGGCGTGGAGTACGTCCAGCTGCTGATCGACTTCGGCGCCAACGTCTACCTCCCCACGCTGATCATCGAGAAGTCCACCAAGCAGAACGAGGCCGTCGAGCTGCTGCTGCGGGAACGAGGTGCCGAACCACACGGCCCATGATGTACTTTAGAGAGTTTTCTGTAGCTTGTACTGTGTTTTGGCTCGGAGAATATAACTCAATACAACTCAAATATCTCCACCTTGAATTGAACTGAAGTATCTGCATCGGTTACGCGTAGAAGTACATGATTTCTGCTGTAGAATAAACTTCAATTCCAAGATCAACAGCCAAGATCAAGAGTGGGTCTGAGATATAAAACACGATGCTGTACGACAGGACTGAGGTAGATGAGGTAGATGAGGTAGGTGTTTCAAGTGATCTTGTTTTCTGTCTTCCTCCAGGAATCCCCAAGTCCTTGACTTCACAGTGCCGCCTCTCCATCCGAGGATACCTCCGAGAGATCAACCAGATCCACCGGATCGACCAGCTGGAAATGCCATCAAGTCTCATCAGCTTCTTGCAATACAAGCCAGTACCTGTCACAGTCCTGTAGCCGAGGGACGTGATGGAAACCAGGCCGACATTTTTACTCGTTTCTTTCTCTCGTTTTATTGTTGGATTGTGGAAATCCACCTTTGTCTTTTTTTACTGATTCTTTTTTTTTTTCTTCCTTCATGTGTTAATTCTGTCAAACAGGTTCTTAATGTAAGACGTTAAATGTGTAGTTACAGTGCTTCTGGTGTAGTGATGGGCGTTCGTCATGTTGATGTCAGGGAGGAAGAGGGAGTACTTTTCATCTTCATCTTCAACAACAGTTTGATGCAGAGAATACTTTTCAACGTGTTAAATAAAAGTATTATTTGCATCAGGGTTTGGTAATCGTGTTTCTCATGTTGTTACCAGTCCAACCGCAGAACAAAGCTCTCATTGTATCTACTGTGTCACATGTTCATCACAGGTTTGAGTCCCAGTTCTCTGGTTTCTTTCATTAGAAGAGTTGTGTTGTGTTCATGTGAAGCCCCGAGCGTTGAGCCTCTCCACACACTGTCTAGCCAATTTAACAGATCCCAAATCAGTTTTCCTTTTGTCCAGTGAAGTCAGAGCTCTTCACTTTATCAGACAGCACAGGAAAAGTCTGAAGTCAGGTCGATATCTGTCAAGAGTACGTGAGATTAGTTTGAGGTATTAATAACATGAAACAGCTGATGGATCAGATGCTGTCGGTACTTCAAAAGGCACAAAGAAAACAAGCCGAGAGAATCACTTGGTCATTTAATCATACAAAAACTTCATATCTGACCGCGTCCGTCCTGTTTTATACTCTTATATAAATAATTAGAAAAGGAGCAGAAGAGGTGGCTCGGCCGTCAGGAGGTCGTCTGCACCCGGCAAAGGAAAAAGACACCAAGTACAAGTTTGGTTGAAGTTTGATGTCGTGTCAAAAAACAATCACTGAGCGGTTGTTGCCTGTTGCCTTTGCAGGGCGGTCGTCCTGCAGCGTACCGTGCAGCGAGGAAGACAGTAAACACCACAACCAAGAGTAGAAGAAAAAACCCCCCAGCATTAACAAAATCAAACTAATGCACCAGCAGCGCCATTAATCACCAAGTCAAACATCACTTCAAGTATTGCATCATCAGGGGAAAAAAAACATTCATCAATCCAGATCAAGTTTAACTTCATCAAGACACAATCTGTTTTAAAATGAAATACTTAAAAAATAAAGTGATCAACTAAACAGGAAGTTTCAGTATTTGCTATAATATTTATAGCTTCATTCCAAAATTAGATATCCAATATATTTGAAAAAAGGTGACGGCATGAAAATAAAACAACGGATTGAAGTCATTTGTGTTTCTGAAATATGGACCGATGGATTTCAAGTAGCACCATTTCCCCCAAAACGGACACGCAGCATTTTAGAACGAAACACTTCATTTGGTCCCTTTTATTTTAGTGAGGTCAGCGGCGTCGTGATGACATCCATTGCCACTGAGGGTTCTGTTGTCGTGGCGACCTCAGCCCAGGCCCACGTCTAGTGACATCATCACTACGAAGCCCAGGATGGAGGTCCAGGACGCCAGCTTCCCGTTCCCACTGGAGTGAGAGAGACACGTCTAATTAGCACGCTAGCTAACGTAGCTAGTAGAAGCTAGCGTTAGCAGTGGCTAGTAGTCCCATGTTAACAGTAACTAAACTAGCCTGCTGGCTAGTTAGCTAGCTACCAGTTTATTCAGGTTAACTGAGCTGACTCAGTTAACCTGTTACATTCTATCCTGTTACATTCTAACCCCTGTTACATTCTAACCCTGTTACACTCTAACCCCACAACGTTTCACAGTATTGTTCTTAGCACCGCATTTCGGGGATAGCACCACAAAAGCTTTGTCCCTGCTTCGTAGCAGGGTTTATTAACCCAGGGTTAAAAGCGGTGTTAACCCTCTTTCAAAAATGCAAGTGTGAAACGCTGCTTAGCCCGGGGTTAAATGTGTCCTTAACCCAGGGTTAAGAAAGACGTTAGCGTGGGGTTAAGTGTAGTGTGAAAAGCATCAGAGTGTTTTGGAGTAGAGACTAGGGCTAAAGACAAGACAGTTTACTGAGTCACAGTAACCTACATTTGGAGACAAATCTACCTGATCACACTGATCACTTTGACTGAGAACGTTACTGGATGATCTCTGTCTCTCTTTTAGCCTGGTTGTAATGTATTTAGTTATTTGTACGGTCCTCCATGACGGAGCCAGACGTGGTTGCTGGTTGTGATGCGTTCCACCGTCCCTCCCTCTCTTGTTGACTACCCATCATCCTCCCTGCATCCCCTCTCACCTGAGCTGAGCCTCGGGTATGATGTCATCCACCACCACATAGACCATCGCCCCGGCAGCAAACGCCAAAGCGTAGGGCAACAGAGGTTCCATCAACACCACGGCGACAGCGCCTAGCAACCCCGCCATGGGCTCCACCATGCCGCTCAGCTGGCCATACCTGAGGAGGACCAGACCAGCGATCACACACAGGCAGCGAGTTTGGTTTCACAAAGTCCAAGGAGGAGAAATCTAGTTTTGTTATCTGAAGTAAGAGAAAGTAGTTTAAGCTCCCTGGTTGCCTGCCAGAAACCAGTCTGGACATGAACACAACCCAAATCAAACTTATCTTCATTTTGGTTTCTTCACAGAAATAAGGTGTAAGGAGTCTTAACTCTCTGTGGTATGAAAACCTAAAAAAAACAAAGCAAACTAAAACCCCTCAAAATGACAAAAACACCAAGCAACATGTAGTTGAACTGCATTTGAACTACTCAACACTGCATACAGGAACACACACACACACACGTATCGCCCTACCAGAAGGCTCGCCATGTTGACACCCCTGAACCCCGCAGAGGCAGGCTCACTGCTAAGCCTTCTGGGAAATTCTGGATGCCAATACCGATGGCCAAGTTTCTGTGGGAGAAAAAAAACAAACAGTTGATCATTAAAAAGTTGCTGAACCGCGATTAGCAACCGATAATCAAGCAGTTCATATCTGTACACAGAGAGAGAGAGAGAGAGAGAGAGAGAGAGAGAGAGAGAGGCAGAGCCAAAACACTGCTGCTCCCCCTGGCCCGTTGCAGTACCAACACTGAACCACTAGATGTCAGCAGCACACAGCAGCACTACTGTAGTCGACTGTAAGATCAGCTTCCAGATCTCTGCTCTCTGATAGGAGACTTCAGTAACTCAGAGCAACAGCTATGTTCACACCCTTGGGTGCTCCTTGTCCCTCCTGGTCACGACATTCGTGGACAGGATGTAAAGGCGGTGTGGAGAGTGTCCACTTGAGTGACGTCTGGGTGGCGCCTCTGCTGCCTCCTGGCTTCACTGGACCGAAGTGCACCGGGGTGATTGTTGAGTGTGACAGTCTGGATGAGGATCAGCCAGGTACCAGGTGTCTCGGGGTCTTATTCACAACGAGGGTGAACCGCTGGTGAGACTGACCGCCGGACATCTTCACCTCAGACCGCCATCGATGAGTTCTGGGTGGCGAGCGCGGAAAAAACGAAACTGCGGACACAAGCAGGTCGAGGAGCTCGGCGATCTGGGAGGGAGGACGTTGAGTCGAACAGCTGCTCCAGTTGAGGTGGTGCAAGCACCTGGTAAGGAGGCCCTCCAGACCCCGCCCCCTTTTGGCGGTATGGCTAGGTAGTATAACACAGTACATCACGAGTGTGTGTGTCGTGTTTGTCTTACCTGGCGCTCTCGAAAGTGGCGGATGAGGTTTTTCCAATGGCGCCAAATCCAACACCGACAGCCAAACCCTCTGAACACACAAAACACACACACACACACACACACACACACACACACACACACACACATGAACCTGTTTCATCTGTTTCATCTCCATGAATAAACCTGACGAGGAAAAAGCAATTAGGTGTTTTCATTAATACACAACAGAGGGAAGACTAAACTCTGACACCTTATACATCCATGAGAAAAAATGAACAGCATGTTGAAATGTTACACGGAAACATCTGCAGAGGCTTTTACACACACACACACACACACACACACACACACACACACACAGTTGTACCCACTCACACACTTCACTAACACACAATGTTAATCTACACAACTTCAGCTTGGCATTTGCGTGGAACAGCCTGCTGCCCTCTGGCTCCGCCCCCCCCCCCCCCGGCTCCGCCCCCAACACCGACTGCTTGGAGGAATCAGATTTGACTCTCTCGGGGAGTAATCTGATTACACACAACACACTTCCTGGGTCAGGAGGAGAGACGGCGGTGCTCAACATCACTACATCACTCCGTCCTTCATCCCTCTCATGTCCTGTTTGTCTCGTTTGTTCTGCCTGCCAGGCCGGTTTAAACACCCGCCTTCTAACCAGCAGAGAAAAGGTCACAGAGCTGTGTGTGTGTGTGTGTGTGTGTGTGTGTGTGCACGTGCGCTTCATGTCTACAAGCCGTTTCGCATTTCACACTATAAACTCCGGGGACAGAAACGGTAATTACACGACTACAGAGGCTGACGAGCAGCCAGGGCCACGCCGCCGGCTAGCTTGCTAATCACCGTTTTGAAACGCGATAATTTGTTGGATTTTTTTTCCCAAAGCGATCATCATCATCAACCAAGTCAAGAGCATCGAGGAGCAAACGCTTGGAAGCGCCCTGGAGGTGGTGGAGTGGTTCAGACCTCCTGACCCCCCAGAACCAGGTCCAAACTACCAGACCACCAACAGACCTAACAAACCTGTTTACCCTATAAAACAAGAAGAAGAAGAAGGGAGGTTTGTTATGCCAGCCCTGGTGATGGATGGAAAGTGACAGTTGTTTCCTGCATCTATCGAGCGAATCTTCCTTCAATCACATGAAGAAGAAACAAAACAAACAAAACAAACAAAACAAATAAAACAATCCAATTCTTAAACCTCAATTCCTTCAGAATGAAACAAGAAAGTAAAAAGCAATCTCTTCTCTTGCATCCATGAATGACTGATCTGTCTGTCTGTCTGCCTGTCTGTCTGTCTGCCTGCCTGTCTGTCTGCCTGCCTGCCTGCCTGTGTCTGTCGGTCTGTCTGTCTGTCTGTCTCCTTCACAATAGTATTATTAACCCATCTTCCCCCCCGCAGAGACAAGGCCATCACCATTTCAACCAATAATAAAAGAGATAAGACAGATTGAGAGCAGCATCATCAACAGGATGCAGAGAGAGGTGAATCAGAGAGAGACATCAATACCCTGATGTTGCCTGCGGCCGCGGGGCCATCATAGCGTATTACCCATCATCCTCTCTGACAGCAACGCTCAGCGGGTCTAATCAAGCTGCCGGCGGGCCGTTAGGGGGCGGGGCCTCTCCAGCCCCGGAGCACCTCCGGTCCCGCCGCCGCAGAAATACCTTCATCTGTCTCTGAATTAAACATCAGCAGTCTGAGGCCAACAGACGCAGCAGAACTGGGTGTGTGTGTGTGTGTGTGTGTGTGTGTGTGTGTGTGTGTGTGTGTGTGTGTTAGACCTCTATCGGCCAGGAAGTGGAATTGACACAAACAATAAAGTCCCAGTTTCACCAGAGCAGAGATCCAACAGGAACGTTGAGTGGAGGGATAATAGAACTGGCATTGGTCGCTCGCCTGCAGCACCGTCCTCCGTCGAGAGAGGACAGTAGAGGACAGGAGAGGACAGGACAGGACAGTAGAGGACAGTAGAGGACAGGAGAGGACAGGACAGGACAGTAGAGGACAGGAGAGGACAGTAGAGGACAGGACAGGACAGGAGAGGACAGTAGAGGACAGTAGAGGACAGGAGAGGACAGTAGAGGACAGGAGAGGACAGTAGAGGACAGGACAGGACAGGACAGTAGAGGACAGTAGAGGACAGGACAGGACAGTAGAGGACAGGACAGGACAGTAGAGGACAGGACAGGACAGTAGAGGACAGTAGAGGACAGGACAGGACAGTAGGACAGGACAGTAGAGGACAGTAGGAGGACAGGAGAGGACAGTAGAGGACAGTAGAGGACAGGACAGTAGAGGACAGGACAGTAGAGGACAGTAGAGGACAGGAGAGGACAGTAGAGGACAGGAGAGGACAGTAGAGGACAGGACAGGACAGTAGAGGACAGTAGAGGACAGGACAGGACAGTAGAGGACAGGACAGGACAGTAGAGGACAGGACAGGACAGTAGAGGACAGTAGAGGACAGGACAGGACAGGAGAGGACAGGAGAGGACAGTAGAGGACAGGACAGGACAGTAGAGGACAGGACAGGACAGTAGAGGACAGTAGAGGACAGGAGAGGACAGGACAGGACAGTAGAGGACAGTAGAGGACAGGAGAGGACAGTAGAGGACAGGACAGGACAGGAGAGGACAGTAGAGGACAGGACAGGACAGTAGAGGACAGGAGAGGACAGGAGAGGACAGGAGAGGACAGTAGAGGACAGGACAGGACAGTAGAGGACAGGACAGGACAGTAGAGGACAGTAGAGGACAGGAGAGGACAGGACAGGACAGTAGAGGACAGTAGAGGACAGGAGAGGACAGTAGAGGACAGGACAGGACAGGAGAGGACAGTAGAGGACAGGACAGGACAGTAGAGGACAGGAGAGGACAGGACAGGACAGTAGAGGACAGGAGAGGACAGGAGAGGACAGTAGAGGACAGGAGAGGACAGGAGAGGACAGTAGAGGACAGGACAGGACAGGAGAGGACAGGAGAGGACAGTAGAGGACAGGACAGGACAGTAGAGGACAGGACAGGACAGTAGAGGACAGTAGAGGACAGGAGAGGACAGGACAGGACAGTAGAGGACAGGAGAGGACAGTAGAGGACAGGACAGGACAGTAGAGGACAGGACAGGACAGTAGAGGACAGGACAGGACAGTAGAGGACAGTAGAGGACAGGAGAGGACAGTAGAGGACAGGACAGGACAGTAGAGGACAGGAGAGGACAGGAGAGGACAGTAGAGGACAGGAGAGGACAGGAGAGGACAGTAGAGGACAGGACAGGACAGTAGAGGACAGGAGAGGACAGTAGAGGACAGGAGAGGACAGGAGAGGACAGTAGAGGACAGGAGAGGACAGTAGAGGACAGGAGAGGACAGTAGAGGACAGGACAGGACAGTAGAGGACAGGAGAGGACAGGAGAGGACAGGAGAGGACAGGAGAGGACAGTAGAGGACAGTAGAGGACAGGAGAGGACAGGAGAGGACAGTAGAGGACAGGAGAGGACAGCTGGAGTACAGGTCAGTCATCATGGACTTTGTGGACTGGTGTGAGCGTAACCACCTGTGCTTAAACACCAGTAAGACGAAGGAGATGGTGATTGACCCCCGGAGGAAGGCACCACCCCTCACACCGGTGAACATCCAGGGCTTGGACATAGAAATGGTGGACAGTTTTAAGTACCTGGGTGTTCACCTCAACAATAAACTGGACTGGTCACACAACACTAACGCCCTGTACAAAAAGGGCCAAAGTCGCCTCCACCTTCTGAGGAGACTGAGGTCCTTTGGAGTACGCGGGCCCCTGCTACGGACCTTCTATGACTCTGTGGTAGCTTCTGCTATTCACTACGCTGTGGTCTGCTGGGGAGCGGGCAGCACTGACCGGGACAGGAAGAGACTGAACAAGCTGGTCAGGAGGGCCAGCTCTGTCCTGGGCTGCCCACTGCCCTCTGTGGAGGAGGTGGGTGAGAGGAGGATGTTAGCCAAGCTGACCTCCATCAGGGACAACACCTCTCACCCACTGCATCAGACAGTGGAGGCCCTGAGCAGCTCCTTCAGCGGCAGACTCCGTCACCCACAGTGTAGGAAGGAGCGCTACCGCAGGTCCTTCATCCCCACCGCTGTTAGGCTGTTCAACCCAACAGTCTAGTCAACAGTCTAATCTTTCCTCTCTTATATGGACCTGTGCAATACCCCCCCCCCCCAACAACCAGTCAATCATCTACCCCTCCACCACCTTGTAAATATATTTAATATTTAATTTGTTAATACTACTTGTTTATCTGTTTGCTTTTTCTTATGGCACTCTATTGTTTGCACACTTGTTTTTTTTTTTGCTATATTGTTTATTGTATATTCTATTCTATTCTATATTCTGTTTTTCTATTGTTGTGAGCTGCTGTAACGTGAATTTCCCCACGGCGGGATTAATAAAGTCTCTCTTATCTTATCTTATCTTACAGGAGAGGACAGGAGAGGACAGTAGAGGACAGTAGAGGACAGGAGAGGACAGTAGAGGACAGGAGAGGACAGGACAGGACAGTAGAGGACAGTAGAGGACAGGACAGGACAGTAGAGGACAGTAGAGGACAGGAGAGGACAGTAGAGGACAGGAGAGGACAGGACAGGACAGTAGAGGACAGTAGAGGACAGGACAGGACAGTAGAGGACAGGACAGGACAGTAGAGGACAGAACAGTAGAGGACAGGAGAGGACAGGAGAGGACAGTAGAGGACAGGACAGGACAGTAGAGGACAGTAGAGGACAGTAGAGGACAGGACAGGAGAGGACAGTAGAGGACAGGACAGTAGAGGACAGGACAGGACAGTAGAGGACAGGACAGGACAGTAGAGGACAGGACAGGAGAGGACAGTAGAGGACAGGACAGGACAGTAGAGGACAGGACAGGACAGTAGAGGACAGGACAGGACAGGAGAGGACAGTAGAGGACAGTAGAGGACAGGACAGGACAGTAGAGGACAGGAGAGGACAGTAGAGGACAGGACAGGACAGTAGAGGACAGGACAGGACAGTAGAGGACAGGACAGGACAGTAGAGGACAGGAGAGGACAGGACAGGACAGTAGAGGACAGTAGAGGACAGGACAGGACAGTAGAGGACAGGAGAGGACAGGAGAGGACAGTAGAGGACAGGAGAGGACAGGAGAGGACAGGACAGGACAGTAGAGGACAGTAGAGGACAGGAGAGGACAGTAGAGGACAGGACAGGACAGTAGAGGACAGGACAGGAGAGGACAGTAGAGGACAGGACAGGACAGTAGAGGACAGGACAGGACAGTAGAGGACAGTAGAGGACAGGAGAGGACAGGACAGGACAGGAGAGGACAGTAGAGGACAGGACAGGACAGGACAGTAGAGGACAGGACAGGACAGTAGAGGACAGGAGAGGACAGTAGAGGACAGGACAGAGAGGACAGGAGAGGACAGTAGAGGACAGTAGAGGACAGGACAGTAGAGGACAGGACAGGACAGTGAGAGGACAGGACAGGACAGTAGAGGACAGGACAGGACAGTAGAGGACAGTAGATGACAGGAGAGGACCAGGACGAGGACAGGAGAGGACAGGAGAGGACAGGACAGTAGAGGACAGGAGAGGACAGTAGAGGACAGGACAGACAGTAGAGGACAGGACAGGACTGTAGAGGACAGGTAGAGGACAGGACAGGACAGTAGAGACAGGACAGTAGAGGACAGGAGCAGGACAGTAGAGGACAGTAGAGGACAGAGAGGACAGTAGAGGACAGGACAGTAGAGGACAGTAGAGGACAGTAGAGGGACAGTAGAGGACAAGGACAGAGAGGACAGTAGAGGACAGGACAGGAGACAGTAGAGGACAGTAGAGGACAGTAGAGGACAGGACAGGAGAGGACAGGAGAGGACAGTAGAGGACAGTAGACAGGACAGTAGAGGACAGGACAGGACAGTAGAGGACAGTAGAGGACAGGAGAGGACAGGACAGGACAGGAGAGGACAGTAGAGGACAGTAGAGGACAGGACAGTAGAGGACAGGACAGGACAGTAGAGGACAGGAGAGGACAGGACAGGACAGTAGAGGACAGTAGAGGACAGTAGATGACAGGAGAGGACAGGACAGGACAGGAGAGGACAGTAGAGGACAGGAGAGGACAGGAGAGGACAGTAGAGGACAGGAGAGGACAGTAGAGGACAGGACAGGACAGTAGAGGACAGGACAGGACAGTAGAGGACAGTAGAGGACAGGAGAGGACAGGACAGGACAGTAGAGGACAGTAGAGGACAGGAGAGGACAGGACAGGACAGGAGAGGACAGTAGAGGACAGTAGAGGACAGGAGAGGACAGGACAGGACAGGAGAGGACAGTAGAGGACAGTAGAGGACAGGACAGTAGAGGACAGTAGAGGACAGGACAGGACAGTAGAGGACAGGAGAGGACAGGACAGGACAGTAGAGGACAGTAGAGGACAGGAGAGGACAGTAGAGGACAGAAGAGGACAGTAGAGGACAGTAGAGGACAGTAGAGGACAGTAGAAGACAGTAGAGGACAGTAGAGGACAGTAGAGGACAGGAGAGGACAGTAGAGGACAGTAGAAGACAGTAGAGGACAGTAGAGGACAGTAGAGGACATCACCTCACAGCACAATCTCCCAGTTACTGTAACAACCAATTCTGCAGTTAAATGACTTTTCTAATGTGACTTTTCTATAATGTGTGTGTGTGTGTGTGTGTGTGTGTGTGTGTGTGTGTGTGTGTGTGTGTGTGTGCGTGCGTATGTAATGTGTGTGTGTTGGAAGCAGGACAACAGCCATTAAAGCGTAGCTGGATAAATAAGAGTTAAATTCCTCCTTTCCTTCTGAGTAATCTTCAACTACACTCAAAAACCTTCTGATATTCTTCTTCATCCTTCACCCCCCCCTGCACACACACACGCACGCACACACGCACACACACACACACACACACACCACACGCACACGCACACACGCACACCCCCAGCTAGCAGGAGCTATCAACCACCTTGCCTCATCCATCACTCTAACAGGCATCAGCCCTGATGGTGGCAGAGAGGACAGCCATCAATTTCCTGCTCAGTGTGACAGACTGTCACCAGACTCCCGCCACGCCACGGAGCGTTGCCACGGAGCGTTGCCACGGAGCGTCGCCACGGAGATCACACAGCTGCTGTTAGCGTGGACGCTGCCTGGGTTGGGGGTTCCACTCCCGCTGGCGCCAGTCGGGCTAAATACAGGTGCAGTCATGGAGTCGTGATTCAAAACGCCCACGAAATGGCTTGTAATAATATGAAGAAGGAGGAGAAGGAGGAGAAGAAGGAGGAGGAGCAGCAGCAGGAGGAGGAGAAGAAGAAGCATCATTCATACTAAAACATTAAAGGAAAACATTTAAACTAAAAATGATTAAAAGGAGAAATAGGAAAATAAAAGTCAAGTGCATTTATAGAAATAGAGAAAGAAAAAAACAACAACTAAACCTTAAAATTCAGCATTTTGAAACAAAGCTGTTTGGATGCAGAAGGTCCAGTCACCTGTCCTCATGTCACCTACAGCAGCTTCATTCTGCTGAACACATGAACTGATTCTCCTGCTAATCAAACCTCTGCAGGTGACGTGGTGTAATCATCACGACTTCAGAGTGATCATTAATATCTCACATGCCGATGACTTTCTAATCACCTTCTATCAGATAGATGAAGTACACAAACACACCAGAGGAAAAGTAATGTACCAAAGTAACAACACACATGCACACGCACACCAGTTGGCATGGCAACAGCTTCCACACTCTCAGAACTTCTTGTCACACCTCCTGATGAAGCAACACGACAACTCTCAACTCCAATATTGCTCAAGTGAGAGGTCTGACGGACGGACGGACACACACACACACACACACGCACACGCACACGCACACGCACACGCACACACACACACACACACACACGGCCATGAGAAGGGCGGGTAATGAGTTGGCGTGAGGAGAGCGAGGCTGCAGGAAGCCGGCGGGTCCCACTAACAGACAGAGGCGTTGCAGGAGCGTCTCCGTCAAGGGCAAGCTAATCTCCCCAGGGTGCTCCGTAACCACGGACACCACACGACCTCCACGTGACCTCCACGTCTTTTACATGCAAAATGTACGCGGCCTCAATCAGGACCTCGTTTCACTGATGGGGTTGAATACAGATGTTGGCATGGCAGGAAAGTCATGTTGTAGTCCTCTCCTCCTCTCTGTCCTCCTCTCTCCTCTCTGTCCTCCTCTCTCCTCCACTCTCTCCTCCTCTCCTCCTCTCTGTCCTCCTCTCTCCTCCTCTCTCTCCTCCACTCTCTCCTACTCTGTCCTCCTCTCTCTCCTCCACTCTCCTCCTCTCTCTCCTGTCTCCTCCACTGTCCTCCTCTCTCCTCCTCTCTTTCCTCTCTCCTCCTCTCTCTCTCTCCTCTCTCCTCCTCTCTCTCCTGTCTCCTCCTATCTCTCCTCCTCCTCTCCTCCACTCTCTCTCCTCCACTCTCTCCTCCTCTCTGTCCTCCCTTCTCTCCTCCTCTCTGTCCTCCTCCTCTCCTCCCCTCTGTCCTCCTCTCCTATCTCCTCCACTCTCTCCTCCTCTCTGTCCTCCTCTGTCCTCCTCTCTCTCCTCCTCTCTCTCCTCCTCTCTGTCCTCCTCTCTGACCTCCTCCTCTCTCCTCCTCTGCCTTTGGTAATAATGCTGGATAGATGCAACAATGGGAAACAAAACAGACTAAATGTGTTTTTCCAAGAGATGTCCATGACTTGGTTTATTGAGAGAGAGCAGCTGAAGGATTTGATTAAAATGTTCAATTTGAGGGAACAATATTGTCATCAGAGGTTTGTTGCTGTTTGAGGTCAGACAACGAACTTACCTTGAACGATGATGAGAAATCAAATAATAGTGAGCTGTACTTTCATGCCAGCAGTCATTTTGTAAGAGTCACTTGAAGCTGCTGCACGACTAGAAACCTGAACGTGGATGAAAAACCAACCAACCGACAGAGACCGCCGCCGCCCCGGGACACGCCTCCAGCCAGCCGGGGTGCGCTTGATTCTGAGCTGGAGGGTTTCATCACACCGGGTACCATCAGCCCATCACGGGGCGACCCGCGGGTCGATCCACGTTATTCACTCGGCCCATCACAGATCTGAGGGCAGCTCTGTGTTTTGCTGCCGGTGGCTGGGTGGGAGGTGTGTTTCATTAACTCACCGGAGCTCCGCCTCCGCCTGCATGCGTGTTACCACATGCATATGATCGAATTATGAAAAATACGGTGCACGCAGTGACCAGTAAACAATCTGCAGCTCCGATCCAGCCGAGTGCTCTCTAGTAATTCAGCCACCCTCATTTATTTCCCTCCCACACACGACACGTATCACTAATTCACTTCTCGGCCGCACTTCCTGGCGCAGCGACCGGCACGCCGTTAGAAAGCGATGTTGTTGTTCCTTCAGCCTGATGGACGAAAAGGAAATCATTCAAGCCTGACGTGGAAAAAGCAGTTCAACAACTCGTTAATGAAGAGGGCTGCACCGGATCGATGGCGCCCGCAGATCGATAATCACCTCAAGCAGCATTTCACATTTCCCTTTTTAATCATGGTGCACCGTTACCGGGTCCAAACCACGACGGAACAATACCGGCACAGAGACCATGAGGAGCCTTGGACGCCCCCTATATATTCAACACAGCTCCATGAGAGATCAAGCACCTTCTTATCTAACAACTGCCTGAAAAGGAAACAGGAAAAGGAAATGATGTCACTTTGCTAAGATCACGTGTCACGTGTTGCATGTGGCTGTTGATATGGGATTGTAGCACTGTCAGTATGTCACTCAATGTGTCAGTATGTCACTCAATGTGTCAGTATGTCACTCAGTGTGTCAGTATGTCACTCAATGTGTCAGTATGTCACTCAATGTGTCAGTATGTCACTCAATGTGTCAGTATGTCACTCAATGTGTCAGTATGTCACTCAATCAATGTGTCAGTATGTCACTCAATGTGTCAGTATGTCACTCAATTTGTCAGTATGTCACTCACTCAATGTGTCAGTATGTCACTCACTCAATGTGTCAGTATGTCACTCAATGTATTAGTATGTCACTCAGTGTATCACTATGTCACTCAATGTGTCAGTATGTCACTCAGTGTATCACTGTCACTCATTCAATGTGTCAGTATGTCACTCAATCAATGTGTCAGTATGTCACTCAGTGTGTCAGTATGTCACTCAATGTGTCAGTATGTCACTCAATGTATCACTATGTCACTCAATGTGTCAGTATGTCACTCAGTGTATCACTGTCACTCATTCAATGTGTCAGTATGTCACTCATTCAATGTGTCAGTATGTCACTCAGTGTGTCAGTATGTCACTCAATGTGTCAGTATGTCACTCAATGTATCACTATGTCACTCAATGTGTCAGTATGTCACTCAATGTTTCAGTATGTCACTCACTCAATGTGTCAGTATGTCACTCATTCAATGTGTCAGTATGTCACTCAGTGTGTCAGTATGTCACTCAATGTGTCAGTATGTCATTCAATGTGTCAGTATGTCACTCAGTGTGTCAGTATGTCACTCAATGTGTCAGTATGTCACTCAATGTATCACTATGTCACTCAATGTGTCAGTATGTCACTCAATGTGTCAGTATGTCACTCACTCAGTATGTCAGTATGTCACTCAGTGTGTCAGTATGTCACTCAATGTATCACTATGTCACTCAATGTGTCAGTATGTCACTCAATGTGTCAGTATGTCACTCACTCAATGTGTCAGTATGTCACTCAATGTGTCAGTATGTCACTCACTCAATGTGTCAGTATGTGTCAGCCTACTGACATGTGACAGTGACCATCCAATAGAAAGATAACCTCTAGAATGAGAGGGGAAGGTAAAGTACAGCCGACCAAATAGTGTACATAAATAAGGAGGAAGAGGAGGAAGAGGAGGAGGTTAACTCTTGAACGTTATACAGTTGACCCAAAAGGGATATTAGAACACAACATAGTGTTTCTCAAACTCAAACCTTGGTCGTTCTCACCTGGGATGTTGTGGATGGTGATGGCGAGGATGAGGAGGAGGACGCGTCTCCAGCTGCTTGCTGCCTGCCCCGCCCCTTCCTGTTGTCTACTTCCTGTTTCCTGTCCCTCTGAGCTGCCCGGGTGGGGCCCTCTCCTCCTCTGGTACACGTCGCTGCCATTCTCGAGCTTATCTGCACGACAGACGAGATTAAAAACACCAAGTGAACATCCTGCAACATTCACACACTCAACACCAACACACAGGACGTGCTGGTGTTGAGTCCTTAGTCCTACGTAGGGCGAACACCTAGAAACCTGGGTGTGGATGTTGGAAGAAAGACGGTGAATGTTCGGTCAAATTAGACCCACAACAGGTCCAGAAGGATCAAGACATCTAGAAACACCTAACAAAGTCTAACAATATACCAGTGGTGGGTTGACAGGGTTGTGGATCAATACCGATGACTCAACGATTACTATTAACACTAAGGCTCAATCAGTATAACAGCAAGAAGATGAATCAAACTGTGTTAATATAGCAAGGGAAGGTTCAACTGCTTCACCGATAAGAGAGAAAAATAAGTAAAACAGGTAAAGAACAATAATATTCAAACTCAAAGGAGTGCAAGGATCCATTATAGGATCTACTTTTTTGTGTGTGGAGACAATTAGGGTGTTCTTTGTCCCCACCCATGTATATATATACCTCCACTTTCCCCTGATGAAGACCAACAGAGGGTGAAACGTTGCTGCCACACTGAGGGAGCATCACTCTGCTTTTCCTTCAATCAGAATAATACAAACAGGAAGTAGATAGTAGATGTAGATGTGGAAGTAGATGACTGCTTCATTCATAGCAATTTGAGAGAAAAAAAACAACTAAAATTTGTCATTCAGGCAAGCATGCACTTCCCAAGCAATCGACTCCGATTTCCTCTATCAACTACATGATGGAAACGGAAATGAAAAGTATTACGTACGATCAGCCCGGTGAGACGGGAATAGAAGTGGAGCTGAGCAGGCAGCTTCCAGTCCGGTTAAGATAATTAACGCACACCCTGTCGGATGAATCTTCAGTTCACACAGGCGATATTACATTTGCTTGACATGTAGAAAACGTGAAAAACACACGAGCAAACAGCTGCAGAGGATGAATCCAGGAATAGAGAGGGAATTAGGCCACTCGGTGACTAATGGGTGGAGAGGTTGAATGCTGTGTGTTTCCATGGGAGGGCGCCTGCAGACACGAGAGGCTGAGATGTTGAGGACACTAAGTGGTGCGTCGGTAATGGTTTAGACAACCCAGTCATCTCCCCTCTCGTGAGGCGTTCAGGGCATCGTTGGAGCGGTTTCTTTGAACTCTGGTGCATTTATTCCTGTAGTTTGGTTGATTTGGCTCAGTGAGAACGACACCACTCCACCACACGAGACATGTGAGGATGTAATCCGAAGCTACAACAGGAAACGACTCCAAAACGCAAGGGTTTATGGGTATAAGGAGATGGATGTTGACATCTGACAACCAGCAGTTCCTCATGCTTGGAAAGCGTAACAAAAGGAAAAAGGAAAATGTTCAACTGGTAAGAGACGGTTTAGGTTTTGGTTGGTGGTTAAATAAGAAAAACCTTGTAAAAGTGAAAGCTTCACTCAGAAGGAAACTTCTTTGCATGAGTTGGGAATTTTCTGGCAAGGCGTTGGGGAATTCCTGCTTCTAATTGTGCCTCCGTGTAATCCTTTAGTGGTGAAATGGATTTCTCTCATGTTGGTATTTTAAGACATCGTCCTCATTTCACCACATTTGGGATCCCAGGCTGCCACCTACACACTCATACGACCACTAAGCCTGTGTGTAGAATGGTGCACTACAGTCATACAGAAAGGGCACGCTCACCAGGGCTGGGTGATACTGATGACTCATCTCTTTGTCCTGTATATTGTGATGGTGGTATGAATTGTGAAATATATGGTGTGGCAAGCATGGCGGGGGTTTGAGGTGGAGGGAGCCGTGAGCGATCCATCAGGACAAACTGACCTGTGGACTAAAGCAGGAAGACACATCCACACGCCTGGACGCCATCTTGAAAAGTGATACTGATATTGAAAAGTGGAAGATTCAGTCCAGATTTGGCACTTTTAACAACAACAACCCCCTCACCCTTACACACATCAGCGACCATAACAACAACTGTCTTGTGAAAATCCAACACAATGAATTGAAACAGGTGAACACTATCTCAGTGTGAGTCTGCATCAGTGGTTTTCAATTATGTGTCAGCTTCACCCGAGAGTCTGCAGCAGCTTATTTCTCTGATTAGCACACCTCCAACCGGAGAGGGCGGGGCTAAGAAGGGTCCCCAGCTGCTGTGTGTCTTCAGACTGCTACGAAAGCGACCTGAGAGCATCACCATGAAAAATAAAAGCACAGATAACTGAAAAGGTCCCGTTCATTTTTCATGATTTATTTTGTTTTCAAATATTCTCCAGCTCGGGGTTAGAATAATGTTCTTTCGTGATGTTTTGCGACAACAAGTTTAGTTAAAAGTTGAATTAAATTAGTTAGACCGACTTAGACTTTTATTTTAAAAAATCATGTAAACTGCCATTTCCTCTTCTTGGCGGCTGGTGGGGGAGAAAAATGGGAGTGAAGAAAATGCTGCAGGGTGTCAGTTAGCCCCACTTCCTGGTTCAGGCTGACAGACAGGTGTATTTCTGCAGGGACATCTTGCCATAGTGCAGCTTTAACCTCTAGTGGTCTGGGTCTTTAACCATGCCCAAAACCAGAACCGGAACCAAAGTAGCTTCACTCGTCCGACCTTAACCGGAGGTGTTTGATTGTTTGATTGGATTCTGGTGCAGCCACAGTGGTCGGTCAGGTGCACATCTTTTGGTTAAGATGTGAACAATGGCTGCTTCCCTCTCTTCCCTCGACACTTCGGCCCGGCAATCAGACTCAAGTCTCCGTCCTCCCCTCTCCTCCATCTCCACCGCGGTCGTCTTGATTGTGATTTCCACCTCCGGACCCTCCAGTAATCATCACCTGTTGGATCGCTCCACTGCTCTGTTGTAATTACCCTCTTCATCCTTATCCTCATCCTTAGCCACACTTCGGCTGCACATCCATCCTATCCAGTCTACTCTCATCAACACACACGCACACACATCTACTGACACACACCTACTCACATGCACACATATGTACACGCGCACACACACACACACCAATCCAAATGACTGCCAGTGGCTGGTGGGATAGACAGTCAGACTGGTAGCTGGGAGCTCATTTCCCATGCTGCATAGGGGCATATGTGCATGAAAACATACTGCCATGTGCCTACACCCACCCACACACACACACACACATTAACACATGCCCACTTAACACCTTTTCCACCTGTTGTCTTTCATCACCCTGCATTCACATTAGCAGCAGCCGCTTCAGCAGCCGTTGCCACGTCACTTCAACAACAAGGTCCGGTACGACTACGAACGATCTCTCGCTATTAATGCTCCAAATGAGTCCCGCGCTAATGGCGGCAACCACTCGCATCCACTGCCTGAAATAGAGTGCGGTTGCCATGGCGACAACAGGAGCGTTGGATAACGCGCAGGCAGATCAAATGGGAAAAGAGAAAACGGGTCAGGTGACCTTTCCCCGCCTCCACAAGTTTTGACAGCAGACGGTAAGTGGTGTGACAGAGGTGAGCGGTCAACTCCACATGTGATGACAGGTTGACTTCCTGTGAGGTCTGTTGGCGGAGGGAATCGTGATGTGAAGCAGACAATCTGTCTTCATCACTACCACTCTCTCTCACATCCTGTTGTCTTGGTTTTTTTAGGTTATCTTTCCTACACTCTCAGAAAAAAGGGTTCACAATTGTACCCTTGGTCAGTGGGGCTGTACCAAGGGTACATGGTGTATGAACAAATGTCCATGTAACACAACAGTGCTTCAAGCGATACCCATTTCATGCTTTTCCATTTGCTGTTCTGGTGTCAGGTACCTTCTGATGGACAGTTCCGGTTTGTTCTGGGTTGTGTCTCAGCTAGCCGAGCTTCTCCAATCTCACCTCTCTGGTTTGTTCAATCTCTGCTTCAACTTCGGCGTGCCTCGTTTCCATTCTAATATCACGTTCATCAACACCAGAGATGCTTGAACTCCCTCCATGTCTGTGAGGTCGTCGTGTTCATAAATGATGTATGAACCCAAACAGTCGTGTCACATCCTCCTCATCTGCAGGAGTAAATCCCCGGTACTTTGGTTTGGTGGGAAAGCAACCTGGAACTAAAAAAGTTCCTGCTGAGTAGCTCCCTGCTCATAAAAGTACCCAACAGGTTTCAGGTTCCTACTCTTAGTCTGTACATGCCTTCCCACCTGGGAGCTTCCCAGTACAACCAGTTTCCTACTGCTGGCCACTGACCAGCTCCACTGGAGAGTCTCGGTTAAGGGCCCTTCAACAGTAGATCTTTTCCCACCAGTCCAGCATTTTTAATTGACAATTTTCCAGTCACCAGCTTCTCTAACCGCTGGGGTAGTGCTGCCAATATGTTTATCACAAAATAACTAAATGGGCATCCGATAATTGATTGTTTTCTCCTGGGATTCGTAGACCAGCACAACTGAAAGACCGTGAAAAGGTAGAACGCAGGTAAAATGAATTACTCCAGGACTTTCTTTGACAGGCCCCCATTTATTATGGTTAGGCAGGCCGTGGCAAGCCACTGATTACTGACATTATCGTCAGTAGACGGGCTAATGGGCCTTTACAGGGCCTGACATGCTGCTGCTCAAGCTGCTGTCAGGCAATGATGACCGTAGAGGACGGGGTCAGGCTGGGGAACAGGCATCTGAGGACGGGGGGGGGGGGGGGGGGAAGAGGGAGGGAGGTGAGAGGAGAAGGAAGTGAGAGAGGGAGAAAGGGAGGAAGAAAGACAGAGGGAGGGAGGTGTAAAGGAGGAAAAGGCACAAGGGGCAAGAAAGATGGAGGGAACGAGGGAGGGGAAGGAAGAGGGACTGAGGGTGAGGAAAGGTGATGAAATGAGGGAAGGAAGGCAAAGAAGGGTTTATGTTGCTGATGCTCTCGTCGTTGTTGAGACTCACAGAACAACAGCTGAATAACACTGGAAGTGTTCCATTAAAACCCACAGCTGGTCGGTCCGCTACAGCCTCCAGTGGTCCAGTGGTCCCACTCGGAAAAATCAAGGAACAAACATTCTTGGCTCAACATATGTTCCCGTGATACAGCTGATGTTACAGCTTACAGCTAACTGTATAAATTTAACCATTTACTACAGGAGGGTTTTAGAGTTAAGCACATTTTGAGGATTATAAACATGTTCAAACTGATACTATGGAGCATCTTTTCTCATCAGGTAGTCTGAGACCTGCATGTCATACTTTAGCAGTGTCTGCTGCCATGTTGACATGACTGATGATGTATGATAGAGAAGGAAATAAGAGCTGATGAGAGAGGTAGCGATGAGACAGAGTCAATCAAGCAACCCATGAAAGCACCAACAAACTATTTCCTGACATAATACCACTTGGTTTCAACGCAGTTTCACTTGTTTCAAAACAAAACAAACAAACTCAGAAGTCAGAACGACTTTTTAATTGCAACATTGAACACATGCAGGGGAATTCTGAAAACAGTACATACATACATACATTTCCATTGCTGCTTGTTGCTATGCTGCATTGCTGATGGTGCATCGATGTGCCGTAGCAAAGTAATTAACATTGATGGAAATAATCTATAGCTCAGAAGGCCTGGAGCGAAACTCACTGATCCTCAGCCAGTTTCACTTTTAGCTGTGCTGCACTTTGCACCATGTTTCTAGTCATGCTATTATAGAAGTTATTACAGGAGTGATTTCTGCAGGTCCTACCATAAATATATATACTGTGTAATATATATACTGTGTAGCTAGATGTCAATACAATCAGTGATTCATCAGAGTGCCTACAGGGGGTGAGACTGAGTGTACAAAACATTAGGGATGCCTTCCTAATATTCCGTTGCACCCCTTTTGCCCTCTGAGCAGCTTCATGCTGGCTGATGCTAACTCCAAAGCTTCCCATAGTTGTGTTAGCTTGGCTGGTAGTGGAGATCTACTCCGAATAGCTCATCCCATCTCATCCAACAATGTTCAATTGGACTGAGGCGTGGTAACTGGGCAGGCCGCTGCATTAAGCTGGATTCATTGTCATGTTTGTGGAATCATTCTTGGCGCTGTGGCGTGGGGTTTTATCCTGCTGGGAAAATCCATTCGCTGATGATACACCGCTGTCCCGAAGCGATTCATCTGACTGGCAGCGACATTCAGATATCCAATGGCTTCAAACGTCGTTCCGCTTTTAACAATGGGCCCAATGTGTGCCATGAAAACACACCCACCTGTCACCACTGGCCTGCCATTGGTTGGGTGTCCTTTGGATGAACAGGGGATGCTGTTGAGCTTGAAAAACCCAGAAGTGTTGCAGTTCTTGAAACACTCAAACCAGCATGCTTGACACCTATTATACCCTGTTCAAAGGCACATGAACAGGGTGTGTGTTTGTGTGTGTGTGTGTGTTTAACACTGTTGGCACTCAACAGCTTGAATGCTCGAATGGCTACTCAACAGGCTAACGGCGGCCACTCATGGAGAAATGATGACAGTCTGAAATAGAGGCTTTAGCTAGAGATTAGAACTGAGCTATGAGATCCACAGAGAGAGAAAGACAGGGAGAGGAAGACTGAGGTAAAATTGGGCATGAGAAAGAGGAAGAGGAAGACCTATGGTGACAGCAAGGGAGAGAGGGGGAAGATAGAGGCAGAGCTAACAGGACAGATTGTGCTCCCACTGCGATGATGGAGACAGACATTCACAACACAGAGCAGAAATATCAGAACATCAGGAGGCATGTTCAAACATTCACTCCCAATTTTGAAAACCTCCCATACAAGGCAGGAGAGAAATCGGCCTTCATACCAAGACAGAAAATGCAGTGCAGCAGCGGTGAGTCATGAAATACAAACTCTTTTTTGCTTGCGGCAATGTTGGATTTTGTAATTTGGCTATTAACCTTTTATTTGAATGATGAGCGATGTCATTAAAGGGGCAATAAGTGAGTAATATTTGTCCTGCCCCACAGCACTGGATGACCATAATATATCTTTATGGGCCTGATAGGGTTGGTGATGACTTAATGATTACTTGCCCCCCCCCCGCCGATAACTGCTCAACGATGGAGGACGGTGCTATGACCGAACAACCGCCATCGCGACACGACACGCTCCGTTCTCAAAGCAGCAAATGCCAAAGCAATATTATTAACCCGGTATTTGGCACGGTGATATTTTACCTCTTCACCACACGTTTCTGTTAGATCTCCGCTTCAATTGGCTCACTAACCTCTATGGTGAAAATGTGACTTAATTGTTTGTGTTAAGTATAGACGAGCCACTAGAGGGTGTTTGGTGTCATTAAAAAAACTCGTCGGTAGCAATTATGTCATCACACAAAACGTAAGTCTATCACGTGAAAATATGATAGCAGTTTTCATGATATTAACTCATCTTGTGGAAAGACGGTGAGGTGCAACACTCAACGACAACAAGAAGTCCAACCTTTAACAGTTAATCATATTAAAAACATGATGTTTTATTCATGAGACATCTGAAGGTCCATCTGGTTCTTTCTCCCCCCATAGTGTTGCTATTTTTAGTTGACTTGATGTATTTCATTTTATTACATTTCTGTTGCTGTAATTCTCTCATGGCAAAAAAAACAGGAAGAGGAGGTGAGAGAGAGAGAGAGGCAGACTAGCAGCATGAGAGAGACACTGACAGTAAGTGGTAGAGAAAGATAGAGACAGACTGACAGCGAGTTAGAACGAGAGAGAGGGAGAGAGAGAGAAAGAGAGAGAGACAGAGAGAGAGAGGGAGCGAAAGAGACAGACTGACAGCGAGTTAGAACGAGAGAAAGAGAGAGTGACAGAGAGACAGACAGAGAGAGAGAGAGAGAGAGAGAACCAATTGCTAAACTTTCATGCGTTCAATGCCAATTGTTGCCAGGCAACTGTCTGACCCTGATGCGGACGTGTGTGCGCGCACACGCTCACGCACACGCACACACACACACACAGTAACAAACAACGTGTGCCATGTCGATAAGGCCATAAGACAACTCCAGCGAGAAAAGATCTTCTCTTAAAACTCATCATGTAGAGAGAGACAGTCACAAGAGAGAGAGACCTTGGAGCATCACACCGCTGAGCCAATGAGAAGATGCATAAACAAACAAACAAACAAAGAAATGAAAAGAATAATAACGACAGAACAACCAGAACGACATGCACAAGCTCCTCGTGGTAAACATGAACACCTCGGTGTTTTGTTCTGCCATGACATGGATGTCTGTCTGCCACCCGTCTCTCTTTCTGTCTGTCTTCTCGTCTGTCTCTCTCGATGCTTCCATCAAGAGTCAAGTCAATTTCAAGTCCATTTTTGAAATGCTGCAAAACACTGATTGTGAATCAGGTGGTTTTCCAAGAGAACTACAGAACTACATCTGGTAACAGCAGGTTGTTGTTGTTGTTGTTGTTGTTGTTGTTGTTGTTCTGCCAATATTTGATGCTTTTACGAAAACAAGGAAATGCAGTCCAGCTCATGGACCACGTAACCATGATGAGACGTCTACATCTACTGAGACTTCTACTACATTTTCTGAACCATCTGCCGGCTGATCATGCCAAGACGCCGTTACTATTAACCGACGCCAAACTGAAGAACTTTTATCAAAATTTGCCGTTTCCATTCATCTTTTCTAAGTTGACAGATCACAGTCTGCATGAGACGCTTTGATGGAAACCATCTGTCTGCCTGTCCTGCAGCCAGCCTGCCCGTCTACCCGCCTGTCCGTCTGTCTGTCTGCGTTCAGGCTATCTGCAGGTTTCAGAAAGCAGCTCAACACCGTTTTAATGCAACCTAGAAGTGAATTTAAGATCAAACCCTCCATGTATTAACCATGTAGGTGTTGAGGGAGGAAGCTCAACGTGGTCGGCATGTTGAGCCACTAACCCTGTTCCTCAGTAATCAGTTACTGCATGAGGAACAAAATAAGACTCTAAGATATTTTAACTTTTTAAAGGTATTAAATGTCGATGTTTGAAGATATAATCAGACTTCTTAAGGACCTGCGGACAGCCTGTGCTTGCCTGTCTGCCTACCTACCTACCTACTACCTACCTACCTACCTGTCTGCCTACCTACCTACCTGTCTGCCTGCCTACCTACCTGTCTATCTACCTACCTACCTAACTGCCTACCTACCTGTCTGCCTGCCTGCCTACCTACCTACCTACCTACCTAACTGCCTACCTACCTGTCTGCCTGCCTGCCTACCTACCTACCTACCTAACTGCCTACCTACCTACTACCTACCTACCTACCTAACTGCCTACCTACCTGTCTGCCTGCCTGCCTGCCTGCCTACCTGCCCACCTGTCTGCCTGCCTACCTACCTACCTACCTACCTACCTGTCTGCCTGCCTACCTACCTACTACCTACCTACCTACCTAACTGCCTACCTACCTACCTACCTACTACCTACCTACCTACCTACCTGCCTACCTACTACCTACCTACCTACCTACCTACCTGCCTGTCTGTCTGTCTGTCTGTCTGCCTCCCTTCACTCTGCCGTTTTGTGTCCATGTGTGCTGACCTGAAAGCTTCCCAGCGATCACATGCCTCCTCTAATACCACTGAGCATGTCGAGATACGGGCTGTGTGTGTGTGTGTGTGTGTGTGTGTGTGTGTGCGTGTGTGCGTGTGTGTGTGTGTATTGTACAGTCCACCCACGCCCAACCTACTGGATGGGGTGAGTCAAACCCTAAGGACACCTGGCTTCATGCTTCTCTTCTCATTTCAGGTGTTAAATGTTTTTCTTCAAGGATTAAAGTAAATAATAAGTAAAGTAATAATCTGTGACATCTTCATAGAAACAAACGTCTCCATTGCCAATTAATACATCAATAGAGATCCAAGCTCTACTCCGCTCATGAAGGCTCTTACTCTTACATCGGGTGGTGATGAACTGATCTGATGAACGGCCCCGACACCAGCGTGATGCCTATAATGAAAACCACTTGAGGAAAGACACTCTTTGTGTTTTCCCAGTCCGGTAATTGCAGTCAACTCAAGTAGCGAGCATGAATCACCATCGCATTAAGCTCTCAAATAAAGCGGAACAGCGGGCTTGATGATATTTGAACAGATGAATGAAACGGCAAACAGTCGTAGAGGTGAACGCGAGTTACGAGCGGCACATTTTTAAACACATTTGTTTCTGCAGAACATTTACACAACATTCACGAGATGGAAAACAGACTTGGTTTGTGATTAGATCCGTCTCAAAATGAGTTTTGGCGTGATTAGTTTCCACCGGAGGAGCGGTCCAAATCAATCACGACTACCGCCGATGCCCCGCGGTTTCACAAAGAGACCAATTACCATCTGACACTGAAGCCACTTGGCAATCATTTGATTTTGTGGTTCTGTTGGGAAACGGGAGGAAAAATAAATAAAAATTTTAAAAAACCAATTAGCCTTCCAGTCTGAAAGAGTTGCACCCGCAGGCTTTTTCACATTCAACCGGCTGACCCAACGGCTGCACAGAAACATTTTGAGCTAACGAACTAGAAAAGCATGTTGTAGATTATGTCTTGTGTCTGCAGAGCACACGACTCTTAACTCACTATAAAGTCACTCTGTAAGCTAAAACAGTGACAGGATATCCACCAGGGCTCAGCAAAACAGACTTGTAATCTTTACTTTTGACTTGTTTTGAGTCCATCAGAGGGGCGGGGCCAAAGCGATCATTACTTCAAATGCCCCCTGGGTAGTTTCAAAGAGACTACCCATCTGAACCAGTCTGTGGCTGTACTAGGAAACGAGAGAAACGAGACGACATCAAGCAGCCTCTCAGTCTGACAAGGTTTTCCACTCGCAGCCTTTTTTTCATGTTTGACAACCTGCTGATTGAACGGCTGCCAGGACGCCCGTGGAGCTGGGGAGGAAGATCTCGCGTCTGCAGCTAATGAACCTCGGCGGTTTCCGTTCCTGGCAGGAGAACAGCAACGAAAACAAGTCGGAGCTTCTCCAGAAAGAGAAAGCGAGAGGGACGAGGTGAGAGGAATAAAGAAGAGACGAGGAAAGTTTTGCTGAAAGTTTTTTCTGTGAAACGTCGATCCCAGGCTCTGGAGGCGTTCGTGTTTACCCCTCCGGTTCATCACCCACGCCGACAGACTTTCACCCCCCCACCCCCGTCCTTTAAGGCTGAACAGTGGATCGGACAGCATCAGTGTCACTTCATTCAGCAGCAGTGAAGCTACAGTGAAGCATCTCATCTCAGCAGTGGGGAGAGAGGGAGGCTTGTGGCCGCCAGGTGGAATCCAATCTCTGACCAACTGGGTGAATCTGAGATGCTGTTCGGTGGCAGAAGTCTTGATATTTCACACTCTTGGCGATGGAGCAAACGCAGCCTGGAGTTCAGCTGGATGGTAGGAGATCTACATGATCACAAAGCACATTTTACGAAGCTGCTTCTACAAAGCCGAGCGGGGGCATGAGGCTGCATCAGGCGGCACGCCGGCGTCTCACCACATCTCTGGGCTACAAGGCCAAAGGCAGCAGGGTGAAAGTGAAACTGAGAAAAATGTCTTTGAAGTGAATTTTCCCAACCACTGTAAGAATCAAACGCATCAAACACCTTTCATTACTACCCTACACAAAGACTGTCGCCATCAGCAGCTCCTCTATACAGACGAAGCTTCCTGTAGGCTGAAGGTTTCACCCTGAGGCATGAACAAGACGTGAAGGCAGGCGGTCCGCTGGGCCCGTGGACCCGCTAGGCATTGGAAACTGCAGCCGGTGACTGAAGGTTCATGAGTCGCTCAGTATTTCCTGCACAGAACGAGACGTTCAGATCTGATCCCATCTGTCGCTTTCTGTGTTCCCAAATTCAAGAGGAAATGAATAAACAGAACGCCACGGGGCAGAGTTTGATTCTCCTAATACAGACTGAATTATTGAGGACGGCCATGCATTAGGCATGAGGGGGAACTGGAACTGTGTGTGTGTGTGTGTGTGTGTGTACATGCTTACAGGGAGTTCAAATAGCTGAAGAACAGAGACAAAGTACTCATCTATTAAACATGCATGGAGCGACCTCAGATCAGATCGAAACACGTTTACACGCTAGTAATTAGATCTTTACCCGATTAAGGGAAGAAGTAGCGTAAACACCTTCATCTTGTATTTACAAAGCAAACACCACGGTGCAGCGCAGCGTTGAGTGAATCCATGAAAGTATGGTGTAGGTAAACACGTCATCCATCCACTGTACTACTTCTATGTCAGCTAGTACTGCAGTGTTTAGTATTTAGGCCTTGTGATACTGTCATGCTGCTGCAACCCCAGAATCAATAAAGTATCTCTCTATCGAACAGTGAAAAGATCAATCTGGTTGTGGTCCAAAGGGACTGAGGTCTTGATTAGAATAAGGTAACCATGGCAATACATACCGTCCACATTCATATACCACACATTTAGAAGGAACTCGATGGGGACTGTCGCCTTGCTGATCTTCTGTGATGGCTGAGAAAGCAGTTACCACCACCACACAGAACAGGGAACCCCAGGGAAAACCACGTATCTACCGAGGCGAAGCAGAGGAGGAGGAGGAGGAGGAGGAGGAGGAGGAGAGGAAGGAGCACCACAGGTCACCAAGCGCCCTCAGGCTGAAGAGAGAGACCAACCACCGGTCAAGAGGGACAGGAAATCAATCACTTACCGTAAAGGAGGGGAAGAAGAGTGACAAGTCAGTCTGTTAACCTGTGTGTGTGTGTGTGTGTGTGTGTGTGTGTGTGTGTGTTGACATGATCACTGACTGACACACACACATCAAGCCTAACGTAATTCAATGAGCCAGTTCACAGTGATTGCACCACCCTGAGGTACGATGTGATGTTGTTACCTCACAGCTCTCCCCTTCACCGTGGGGGGGGGGGGGGGGGGATGCAGCCGGCAGATTTAAACCAATCGGCTTCTCCGCTGTGGTTGTGATGCACGGATCACAGTTATACCCGTGGGCACCGCGGTTAATCCACCAATTAACATTGTGATGAATAGCGGATGGGTTGTGGGTGGTGATCATTAATGAGGAAAATATTTTGAACATATTTTACGCTTCATTTTTTCATTAAGGCACGACTTAGCAGACTTAGCAGACTAGACTGTCATTGCACCAATTGCGGCGTCCATTTGTCTTAAGGAGGCAATGGAGGCAAAAAAGATCAGAGAGAAAATCAAAAAAGGAGAATTAAAAACAACAAAAAAGGACGGGCAGAAAAGCGATTTAGTGAAATACTCAACCATGACGAGTCACGTCCTGGGTGTGTCATATGACAGCCACAAAACTGGTACCTCAACACGGTACATCAGACAAACACCTTCACCTCCTACGTCCGTCGAGACGACTGGAAGATAAAGCCAAGTTGGTGGATGACGGCGTGGACACGTGTTGCCCACTCGATATTGTCACCGGCGAAGGATTCGTCCAGGTGGCCCAGACACGTTGGAGCTGAACACGGTGCTGTTGACACTGATGCCACATCACCACGCTTACATATATCCCACTGAGGAGTAATGGTAATGTGTGATCGGGTGCGGGTCTCTAAATCGGAGAGAAAATAATTTGTCCGGGTGGAAGATGGGACATCCCTGTGTTTGAAACGTCCTCTGTGTTTGGGTCGACCATTGCTGCATGAGCAGACGTTGGGACGGCAGTTGCCTGGAGGTGACAGGAGCAATCCAGAGACTTGAATCCCGGCCGGGGCAGGTTGGGAAATTCTGGAGAAAGTGCCTCAAAAACGGTCTTGGACGTTCCCTTGAGCAGGCGTGGGACCCACAAGTGCTTTCAGTGGTTGAAAGCCGTAGAAGACGAGTTGAGTTGAGCCTGATTTATGCTTCCGCGAGTCTGCATACATGCGCGGGTGTAGCGCTAACGCATCCACTAGGGGGCAGTGCCGAGTTTACTAAATCGGTGCAGGAAACGAAGAAGAATCCAGAAACCGAAACCCGTTTTCACCCCCAGGGAAAGACTAACCGACTGCTCGCTACGTTGTGGTGGATCGATTTATTCATTCATTTTTTTTGCGAACCAATCGGCGTTTGTTTGATGCACCGCGGCTACGCATTGTTGACGCCTACCCATAAACCCCTTCTCTGCGTAGCATCGCGTAGACCAGGGGTGGGCAATCATGTGCCACGGAGGGCTGAGAGTATGCAGGTTTTCTCTCCAACCAAAGAATACACCAGGTGATTTCACTGATTAGTCCCTCCTCTCTGGTTGAAGGTGTGTTAATCAGTGAAATCACCTGGTGTATTCTTTGGTTGGAGAGAAAACCTGCATACTCTCGGCCCTCCGTGGCACATGGTTGCCCACCCCTGGCGTAGACGTTTAAGTGCATCTACGCAGCAGTACGACTCAACGGCGTTCGGTCCCTGGGTAGATAAACCTCTTCCTGATGCGTCGAGCTGCATCAGGGACCCGCGAGGGAGAACGGCGCTTACATTCAGATTGCTTTGCGTCCGCCGGAGAGATCCGACACGACACGCCAGACACGCGGCGACTCGCATCACGTTGCCGCAGGAAATGAGGCTGAGCTCACCCCGCCTCAATTATGCATGTGCACTTTTCTATTTAGTATGTTGGCTGACTCGCTTCAGACGCCTTCAGGGAGGCTGCGGGGGGCGCACCGAATCTGAAGCTGAGCTCATCCGAGACGTACATCCACCCTGGGGAGCTCAGAGCTGCAGGAGGGTGGAGGCTGTCTCCACCTCGCTTTGGATTTCATTTGTTTTTTGCTTTACAGTTGAACACCTCCAGCTGCTCCTGGTGCACCTTTTATCAAGTACAATTTAAAGAAGAAAAGAAGAAAGTTTCTGGAACTCGTTAACGCACCTCGCCTTTCTGGGCCCATTTTGCTGTTTGGTGTATTTTTGTACGTTGAGATATTTCCAGCGCAGCGGCAGCGTGGTTTGATGCAGAGCGTTCTTCATCTGTCTGAAGCATCGGCGGTAAATCAGGTCAGGTTTCGGTGTCCCGGCAAAAAAAGCGCTTCTGTCTTCTTTCTCCTTCAGTTCAACCAAAACGTGAGGTCACCGCGACCGAGAGGGAACCGAGGAGGAGGAGGGAGTCAGACAAAATAACTCACTCACACTCAGGTACTGTGTCAGAGTATTACTTCAACCTTCCTCACTCAATAACACAACGGATCAAGGTTGCCATCATCATCATCATCGTGGCGTTCAGGAGCCTCAGCCACCGATCCACCAGGACGTCAGGCTGCTTAGCCCTGCAGAGCCACTTCACCATGGCTTTTGCCTTAATTGGATCTGCTCGCGGTCAGACAGCGTGTACGGTGGCCAGCAGGGACAAAGACGGTAAACAACCGAGGCGTTCGCATGTTGGCGTCTCAAAAAGGGACCAGCGGTGTGGCGGGCAGCCCTTAGAGATTTCACTGTTCAGCCCCACTGACCGTCCACAACCTGTTGACCAGATTATGATAGATCACACTGGGGCTTTTCTCCTTATGGCCTCCATGCACGCACGCACGCACGCACACACACACACACACACACTTCAAATCTTTCTTCATTAGGCCTCTTTCATTTATTTTACTTCCCTACCGTCTCATTTGTATGGAAGTGCTGCTGTTCTTCTCCTCTGTTATCCACCTGACACATCACGCGTTAATGACACATCACGCGTTAATGACACGTCACGCGTTAATGACACGTCGCGCTTTAACCACACGCCGCGCTTTAATGCAGACTGTACTGCATCACCACGCATGTAAACATAAACTGAAGCCGACTATTTCTCGCGTGCGTTTTAAAAACCTCTTTGGCGTACTGCCGTTTGTGTGTGTGTGTACACGTGTGTGTGACTGTACATGTGTGTGTGATCTGTGTGTGTGACTGTACATGTGTGTGTGATCTGTGTGTGTGACTGTACATGTGTGTGTGTGATCTGTGTGTGTGACTGTACATGTGTGTGTGTGTGATCTGTGTGTGTGACTGTACATGTGTGTGTGTGATCTGTGTGTGTGACTGTACATGTGTGTGTGTGATCTGTGTGTGTGACTGTACATGTGTGTGTGTGATCTGTGTGTGTGACTGTACATGTGTGTGTGTGTGATCTGTGTGTGTGACTGTACATGTGTGTGTGTGATCTGTGTGTGTGACTGTACATGTGTGTGTGTGATCTGTGTGTGTGACTGTACGTGTGTGTGTGTGTGATCGCTCTGTGAAGAAAAGGGGTAGCAGACACAAGGAAACTCAGCGACGGGGATGACAGTAATGAAACAGATGAGATGGAAAAGATGGAAAAATGAGGAAAGTAAAAAACGATGCAAAGCCATCAAAGAAGTTCAATGTTGGACTTTACAGTGGAAGCCATTGTAGTCGTCGCTGTTCACGCATTGATCCTGCATCTATTCTGCATCGGTGCTGCAGACAATGGAGCCAATCGACTCGACTTTCCTCTTGTAGAGCGAAAGCGCCACAGTGGGACTTCTACAATGGCTTGCGTGGCGTTCTGATGATTCGCCAACGTCTCCGGCCGCCGCAGCCGCCGGTGTGGGTATATGAAGGGAGGCTTGCCTGAAAGGGCTCCGGCTCTACCTATCCTGATGCTCATCTCCTCGGAGTCGGAGGGCGGGAACGAGGACGAGGAGGAGGAGGCGGCTCTCTCTCTGGCCAGCTTGGATTCAGGGGTGAGGGCGAGGGCGACGTGGGGGTCGGACCCGACACCCTGTGGGATGGATGAGAGAGAGAGAGAGAGAGAGAGAGAGAGAGAGAGAGAGAGAGAGAGAGAGAGAGAGAGAGAGAGAGAGAGAGAGTGTTAGGTTAACAGTAGCAGGACATATTCAGGTTCAGGTCTTATTAGCTTGTTGACCCTTCAACCCAAAACCTCGTTTCCTGTGTAACCGGGTCGAAGCATTTAGTTCACCTCCATAGCAGAGGACCTAATTGGGGCCTGTTTGAGAAAAACACAACCAGGTAAAATGATGCAATACATCCACAATGAACCTGCTCTGTCTTTATTGATCCACTTGATCAAAAGGTCCCGTGCAGCAGCTCGTTGTGTTTTAAAAGTGAATTTTTGAGAAAAAGCGACGCGGGGCAGTAATCGATTACTTTCAGGACGGAGATCGAACCTTCGCTGGAAACACACATCAACCGACGCAAATCTATTTAGACGCGTGTCACGCCTCGCTGAAACCCCAGAAAAACACACTCGACTGAACAGGGTGAATCAGCGCCGGCGACAGATGTGGGCTTAATTGGGCGGTCCTTAACGTCTCCTCGCCCGACCACAACAAGACAAACATTCATTAACAAACCATGAGACGAGCATCCTCCAGGAGTGAGCGCTGTAAACACTTCCACCCCTCCTCCAGTCCTAGTGGGGCTCCTCTCCTTCCTCCTACCTTGTTTTTCATGCTTGGTTTGGTTTAAAAGCAGGTGAAGTAGCGCAGGACGGAGAGATCCTGTGTCCTCCAGCAATACCAAGACCACTGAGGGAATAAAGACGAGTACTCTCTGAGCCCTGAACACAACTTAGACTGGCTCGCTCTTCCATTTGGTCTGAGAGGTTTATTCTTGTTTTCTGCATCAGTGTTTTACATGACTGCTCTTTATAGTGTGTTTTATATTTAGAAAGATTTATGCATAGTATTGCACGTCACCAAATATATGAATGAGAGGAACAACATCACGCCTTCCCATGAGCCACTTCATGACTCACTTCCTTTGTCTTTGGTTAGTATTTCCACCAGCAGCGAGAAGGTGGATGATGAGGTCGACGCAACCCCAACCTGAGCTCACGACGGGGGGGGGGGGGGGGGGGGGGGGGTCAGTGGGCATGAAATACCATTTGGAAATACCATTTGTCTGTGTGTTTCTGTCATAGTGTACAAAATGTACCATCACTGACATTTTAATACCTCTTGTGTGATACTTGTCAGCATGTGTGTGTGTGTGTGTGTGTGTGTGTGTGTGTGTGTGTGTGTGTGTGTGTGTGTGTGTGTGTGTGTGTGTGTGTCTGGCATGAGGGGACAGGTTGTACAGCATCTCCAGGAAGACTATTAACCTGCGGTGGCCTTTGGTGGCGGCCCTGATACGATCTCATCAGCAGGTCCAGGCTCGCCATTAAAACCCTCCAATGGCGGTCTGGCTCTGTTGACCACTGAAGGGCATCTCTCTGTCTGTCTCTCTGTCTCTCTGTCTGTCTGTCTGTCTCTCTGTCTGTCTGTCTGTCTGTCTGTCTCTCTGTCTGTCTGTCTGTCTGTCTGTCTGTCTGTCTCTCTGTCTGTCTCTCTCTCTCTGCTTCGTTCAGACAGGAAGAGCTTGACGTCAAAAATCAGCAAGTCAAATTGCAGGATGACATGTGCATGTGATGACACCACTGGACCCAGACCAGGAAGCAGCGAGGCTTCAGCCACGATAACCGTGATTATTGGTTTGGTTCCTTTTTTTTGTCTTCTTTTTGATATTAAAGTGCTTCATGCAGCATTTTAACATCAATGAATCATTTATTTTGAGACTGGCAGCCTCATACTGGCATCTACCGGCATCTACCAGCCTCTACCGGCCTCTATACCGGCCTCTACCGGTCTCTACCGGCCTCTACCGGCCTCTACCGGTGTCTACCGACCTCTACCGGCTTCTACCATCCTCTACCGGCCTCTACCATCCTCTACCATCCTCTACCGGCCTCTACCGGCGTCTACCGGTGTCTACCAGCCTCTACCGGCGTCTACCGGCCTCTACCGGCTTCTACCGGTGTCTACCGGCCTCTACCATCCTCTACCATCCTCTACCGGCCTCTACCGGCCTCTACGCTGCATTTTACATTGTGTACCACCAGATTTGCTGAATCTGCTGGATTGCTTTACGGCACAAAGGGAGATCGCTTTACGGCACAAACCAGGAAGAGGCTTCACAGTTTCCTGGCAGGTGGTGGAAGGAGTGAACGGCTCCAAGTCCTCCGCAGGGACGCCAAAGAGAAGACAAACACATGCAACAGGAAGTAACGGGGGTTCTGGGAAATGTAGTCCTCATTTTGAGAAACACTAGCAAGTAATAACAGAATTCATGTGACGATGAGATCTTGATGGTTAAATGGTTCACAACACGGCGTCCCGGTGGCTCGGTCGGCTCGTACCACGTCACCACAACGTCCTGGGTTTGAATCCAGCACAGGACCTTCGTCAGTCCCAGGTTTTCGTCTCTCTCCACTGAGCTGTCCGACGAAGGCAAATAAATCATCGGATATCAGTGTGGTTTACCTCTCTCACCAACTGGGCTGCACGCTACAGATCTGGATGTAGTAGTACTCTGATAGTGATAGTACTCCAGATATCTGATGTGTGTGTGATTCATCCCTGTGAAGCTGCAGTGGGAGAAAAAGTCTCTCTGGGCTTGTAACAGTTTGATGATGAGGAGGGAAGAAGAGAAAAAGTAGAAGTGGCAACATCCCTGCCTCCATTACACACACACACACACACACACACACACACACACACACACACACACACACACACACACATACACACACACACACACACACACACAAACACACTCCTGCTATCTCTACTCCAGACATTGCTGCTGATCCTATTGACCAGGCTCAGTGTGTTTGCTTGTGGAGGCTTTCTGAAGCAGAGCAAAGCCTAACTGGCACTCAGACATCGTCCAGAAAAACCTCTTAAGACGTCGAGAAAAATAAATTACTTTCTGCAAGAGAGATTCACAATCGCAGCGATCACCTCCAGACGGCTCGACATCCATCCGCACTGTCGGCGAGCGTCTAGAGGGAGGATGGATCCGCCGTGAAACCATGAGCGGCTGATCAGAGTGAGTGGGATCTCGGACCCCAGCTGGATGAGTGATGTGTGAGCGTGTGTGTGTGTGTGCACGTATGCAGCAAAGCATCCTGGGACAGTGAATGCTTGAGGTTGAACCTTCTGGTATTGGTGTTTAGCAGGGGTTGTGATTGGACCCGCCTCTTCCTCTCTGACCGTTTCCCCCTTATAACCAATATTTGTGAGGCTTGATTGACAGCATTGACAGCAGCTTTAATTAAGCGTGCAAAACTTTTCCAACTACTTTTCATGACTCAGCTTACATCCGCACAGAGATGATATTTGTAGAGAAGAATACGGGGATCAAGTGGTTTGTTTGCAGTATCTATATGTGTGGTCTGCATGCTGCTATGTGACCGCCACCACCCACAACCCCCTACAACCCCCCCCCCCCCCACACACACACACACACACACACACACACACACACACACACACATTAGACCCGCTGTCGAGCCCTGTGATATGAATAATTCAATCTTCCTCTTGACATTATCTGAAAAATTTGGCGCTCCCAGTGGGGCTCTTACAAGGACGCACAAGCTGCAAAATGACATAAACACTGGGAGTCAGCCAGAAAAGCAAAAACTGAAAGCAGCTGGTGAATTTTTCAGCGCGGTAATGACGGCTGCTGCTGAATGAGAACAAAAAAACAAAAACACTCCACCTTCATAGACAGAGCAGGAATGCGTTCAGCAGCCAGTCGATACACATTAAAAACAACTGGTAACTGGGCCGACTGCATCAAAAATCCTCTTATCATCAAAGTACAGACGCTACAGACAGAGTAAACTTTCTGCACAACACAACAGAAGGATTGCTTCCATCGAGCCGACCCCCCCACTGTGTTGAGGCTGCATCGTCACTGATGCTGAATCAAATGTTAGATTTCAGGTAGACTCAGGGTCGTTATTGCATCTGGAACTGACAAGACATCTACCCAGACTCTACCCAGGAACTCTCTAGCACTATTGGTACTTAGTAGGGGTGGGCAATATGACTAGAAATCAATATCGCGATAATTTCAAACTTTTATGATTACAATTAATGAATGATTATTTTATTTGTTTTGTTTTATTTTGAAATTTGTTTTATTTTGAAATTGACCGGATGCTCTATTACGTTCCTGTGTCTGACTTCCTGCCTGGCTTGACACATTCGCTCAAACCTGTCTGAACACGGCGTTACTGGACGTGACTGAATACCACGTAGTATTTTTTAAGGGGACAGTTCATGAACGCAGTATTGGGGAAAGTATTTGGCCCGTTCATTCACGGGAAAGTGATGTTACGTCTGATGCGCACACACACACACACACACACACACACACACACACACACAGACACTCACACTGGTTGCTTTGCTAACTGGCGCTTCTAGACGTTCCTCGTTCTTGTCGCCTAAATAACAATCGAAATGAACGATTTTGAAAATTTGCCACGATTACGTCATTAAATCGCGGTTATGATTATAAACACGATAATCGCCCACCACTAGTACTTAGCTGCAGGAACTTCGACCTTTCCAACCGGGGGAACTAGCCCTGAACTTCCTCCATGTTTGCTGTTGTTGTGGAGGGCCGTGGGAAAGCAACTTCAAACGTTTTTGGGGGATCAAAAATGTTCGTGCTCAGAAGCTTCCTGCTCAAAAAAAGCACCCAAAAGGTATCACCGGTTCCTGTTGTCTGAATGCCCACGCTCGCTGGATGTGGTTAAACACCCCCGCTGTACCTGGCACCATAATCAGCCTGTCATCTCCCAGGCAGGTTGCAACTGCAGGTAGGCGCGTTTAATGACCCGGTACTTCTGAGTTGCAGGTTGAAGGAGGAGGCGTCTGGAAACATTTACCTAACCGAGCTTCCCACACGGTAATGAGAAAACGGATTTATTGGTTGGGTTTACTTGCTCAGTTTGGTGTGCAGGCAGGCTGGAGGGTTATTGATCCAGAGGAGGGTTGACTGAGCACACACTGCAAACACCATTACACCTGACAGCCCAGCACAGACAACGGAGAAGCTTCTAGTTACCAGCCAGGTTCTCTTGAGGTTCTCGCCCGCCAGCTGGAACGCAAACCTCCCATTCATACTGGCCATTTATCTCCCACTCGTATCAAGGCAGCTGAGTCACAGCTCTATCATCGTGAAGAACGGGGCTGTACGTACGTAAGCTGTAAGTATACTAGACAGATAGAAACCTGAGAAAGACTGATGTGGTGTGGGTGAAGGCCGCTCAATAACGTTACGAGTT
>JAXDDW010000130.1:420000-510000 GCA_034670385.1 Hoplostethus mediterraneus | reverse complement strand
CTAGGAGGAGATCACGGTGGACTAGGAGGAGGTCACGGTGGACTAGGAGGAGATCACGGTGGACTAGGAGGAGGTGCGAGGTCACACTCCTACCTAACAGCACTGAAGTGGAGAGAGTCGGCAGCCCTGAGGTCCTCGAGGTTAAAACATCTCAGAGGACTTAACCTGGTCAAAGAGGACTTAACCTGGTAACCTGGTAACCCGGTAACCTGGTAACCTGGTAACCGGCTCTTCTCCCTGAGGACGCTGGGCAGGTTGACAGCCTGCAGAGTGTCCTGACGTCTCCTGCCTGACTCTTCATTAATGAGCCGGTAGACCGGGGGAGGCCAGGACCTCCTACTGGGAAGAATGACAATAACAACAACACACACACACACACACATCGGTGCGGGTGTAATAAAGTGTGGATCCTGTTGACGTCTGAGTGGTGATGATGATGATGAGGATGATGGTGAGGATGATGGTGATGATGATGATATTAAATTGGCAGACTCCCACAGATGTTACTCAGCTGGTCTGGGTGCCGAGGGAAGCAGCAGCATCATGCCGCCTACAGACCGACACAGTGAAGACGCACCAGCTCAACACTGTTCCTGGTTGTGCTGTAAGTGGTGTGTTTGCCGGGACCCCCCGCGGTGTCCGGAGCAACAATGGATATTAAAGGAGCAATCCACCCTGAAACACGTTAACACTGTTGGACGGCAGCGTTTCTGTTGTTCGGTGTGTTTTTCTTCTTCCCGCGGATAACCGGCCAATCGTGCACGACGTGACGTCAAGTTGAGAAATGTTTCATGGATCTAAAACGTCAGCGGTAAGCGTCAGGTTTTGGTGTCAGCCAATCAGAATCAAAGAGCATCAAACCGCCACAGTGCAAAAGGGAAGGAGGATTCTTGATCAGTATCTGGATGCTCATCAAGTCAGACAGTTTTATAGGACTGTGAGCAGAACATGTTTTGGTATATTTTTGGTATTTCTTATACTTTTACTTTTCTTTTACTTTTTATAATATATATATATATATATATACTCTTTATCCATCCTCCATATCCAAGCCATACTGGGAACAGTGGACATTTACAACTCTCTGGTGAAAGGCCCCCTGCCAGACGCCACAGCATCACGTCCAGGAAAACTGAGTATTTAACAACTCGGTTGGTTATGTTGGGAGCTGTAGGTGCTTTACTTGCACAGTGATGAAAAATAGATGCCAAGCAATAAAAAAAAAACACAGCGATGAAATAAAATCTCACCAATAAACAAACAAAAGGAATAAAAAAGAAAAGAAATCAAGAAAAAAAAAAAAAAGATGACAAACAAAGACGAGTTCTTTCTCTTGAATAAGAGGCTTGATAAATACACATAACATGGAAGGAAGTACAGTGTACACACACACACACACACACACACACACACACACACACTCTCACACACTCACACACACACACACAGACACACAGACCACCCAATGGCAGGAGCCGCGTTGACAAGGCTAATTAGTGGAATGCCGGTTGGAATAACTAACAAGGTTTAAGGCGTCTGATACATGTTGTTGTATGTAACATGGGGACAGCACATGTACTACATGTGCAACATGCAACCACACACACACACACACACACACACACACTTCTTCCTCCCTTTTTTCATGTTCTTTCTTCTACTTCCCCTAGTTTCTTCCTTGTGTCCTTGGTACATGTTAGTTTCCTTCTTCCTCTAAACCCTTGTGTCCTTGTGTCCTTGTGTCCTCTTGTCCATCAGAAGCATGGAGGCGTGTGTCCAGGGTGTCTCCATGTTATCTCACCTCTGTTGCTGTTTGTGTTCCTGACAGCAGTAGGGCGACTGTGGGACGTGATTCAGGGTCATCAGCCTCATCCATCTCTCATCCACGCACAAACACGCCTACCATACTCTCCAGGTCTCCTGTTTTTATTCCCTCTAAATCAGCTTTATCTACAGGTTGCTGTTAAAGCTGCACCAGACGAGCTTGTATGTAAAAAAACTCATCGGGTCTGCAACATAGAAAAGGGAAATCTTCCCACCCACAGATGTGACGAGTCAAAACCTAAGAGTGAAATTCACTAAACTAAAGTCTGGTTGAAGCTGCTGTGACCGTGTGAGCACACCCACCAGCCGCTGAGAGGAAGAGACCTCGGCCCGGGGAGTGCACAGTTTGCTGACGTCGCTTCAAACTTTCGGCGTTTCACCCAGTTATCTCCTGCTGCCACTTGGGGCCGCCAAAGTGTGAAGCGGATCCAATAAAATACCCCGAGAAGGGAAAATAAAAGTTATCTGGACGTTTACAGGCGGTGTGTTGTTGCCTCCGGGCCAAGTCAGTCAGGCAAGATTACACCTGAGGCACAGGATGCTGATAAAAAGCCGTGGGTGTCGAGGCAGGCCAGAGGAGTATTTAACCCCACACACACACACACACACACACACACACCGAACTAGCTTGCAGCATTAGACAGGGGTACAAGGTGCCTCCTAGCGATGAAGAGGGCCCTCGAGAGAAAGGAAGATGAAAGAGGTGAGTGAGATAAGGAGGCAAGGGGAGGACGGCCGGCTAAGTGTTGTAGCGAACAAGCCTGAGAGGGCGAGGGTGTTTTTCACCACCATTAGGTGTACATCTTGGCCACATCACTGAAGTACCCACAATCACAGAACAAGAACAGGAAGTTACTACGGGTTACGCTCACCAACGTATGTGATCTGACGGAGATCGCAGACGTGGCGGTAGAGAAACCAATGAAGCAACGCTGGTCATGTGATCAGTGAGCCTCCTTTATTTTACTGGGGCGACCGGGCTTTGCTCACGGGCACCTGGGCAGGAGTTATAGTCCTACCCTGGATTCAAACCAGAAACCCTTCGGTCCCAAGACAACTGTTGTAATGTCTGAACAAAAACAAGAACTGAATGAGTGTTGGATGAAGGTAAATGAAACCTTGTGATATGTAGGTGATGTTTCTGTTACGAGCCCGGGCATGTCTGCAGGAAGAGTGGCATCAGCCTGCTCAGGTGACAGACAGACCAGCTGCTCTAACGAAAGACAACCAAGAAAAAACAAGAAAGACTAAATATGGACACAAACAGCAGCTCTGCAGACAGAAAAGGTTGACGTCCTCAGATCAGGCTGGTTGGCTGTAATTCATCTAATTCTTTTTTTGTGATTTTATTTTATGTTCTGTTAAATAAATGCATGATTATTTGAGTTTAAGGCTGTTAAAACATGATAATAATAATATTGGTTAAAAAATATGGGTCACATGATTAGAGTTCAGAGTTCATCTAGATCAGAGTTAATGGTCCTAATGCATTATGGGTCATTTTGGGTCAAAGAAGCAAGAAGGCACGAGGCGCACACCGTAATTTCCTTTACTTGATTCTTTGTTTTCTTTCTTTGATTCCTTTGTTTGTTTTTGTTTTCTTTCTTTTGTTTGTTGTTGTGTATCTTTAGACGAGCAATTGTATTTGAATGACATTTCTGTCAGACGCACATGTTTAGCTTTGTTATGTCTATTTCACAGGTGTCTTATGAGAGAGCAAGAAAATAAACTGTCAAAGACATCAGTAGGAAGCGTGGCCTGTGGTTAATTGGACCTGTGTAGCTACAATCACACTCATCATTACATTACTTTTCCGTTCAACCCAAAATTGGTAATCACAAAAACTCAATGACCTGCTGGGAAAGATCAGGGGGAACACACAGCGTTTCTCATCTAAGCTATCTTAAGAAGCTAACTGTGATGAAAACAAGAGGATCTACTTCCTGGATGCTGTTGTTACGATAATGTATTACGGTGCAGCAACACGTCGCCACCCAACACAGCTCAACATAGCCAGGTACACTGTGAGCTGTGATTGTGAAGTGCAGCTTTAGGAGAGGGACGGTTGTTGATGTTTTTTTTTTTACATCAAACATTCTTCTTTCTCCTTGTTCCTATTTCTGCGCCAGCCTATTAAGACCGCCCGGCGCAGGTTTACTGCTGTACAGCCCTTTCATTTGAAGACACACTCAGAAAACACTCTCCTGCTCAGGATGGAGACATCTCATCTTCTTGTTGTCGCTGTAATAATGCTGCTTTAATGTGTTTTGCCTTTTCTTTTCCCTCCGTTTCTCTCTCTGGTCCATCCAGTACCCAGCACAGAGGACAGAGGTACAATTTAGCTGTTACACAAAAATACAGCGGCGCAAAAATAGCAGCCATTTCTTTCACAGCTGCACAGCCATCAGTAGGACGATGAGGTCAGCTACAGGAGATTTCTTTGACTTTCCATGAGGACCAAGTGGAGTTCATTTGATTTTTACTGCACTCAATAGAATCAAAACACATAAACACCCTATAGCAGAGTGCAGCGTCAATGAGTAGAGCAAAGCACCAACGCAACGAGTCACCCATGCTAAGAAAAGCAGCATGTACTAGGGGTGGGCGATTGACTAAAAATCAATATCGTGATGATTTCAAACTTTTACCTCGATTACGATTAATGTACGATTATTTTATTTGTTTTATTTTATTTTGAAATTTGTTTTATTTTGAAATTGACCGGACGCTCTATGCCGTTCCTGTGTCTGACTTCCTGCCCGGCTTGACACATTCACTCGCGGCTCGCCAAAAACGACCGGTCCAAAGGTGTAAGGTGCTTTAGATACACGCATCAAATACGTTGAGCTCTCGTTCGTTGAAGAGACGCAACGCCTTTTCACACCAAGTCCGATGCAGACGACGATGATAATGATGATGTCGTGATGATCTTGCTCTCCGGGAAGAAACAAAAGGACTTACTCGGCCCACGCGGCGCCACGATGAGCACCGACCAGGTCACAGGCTCATGCAGAAGCTTAAATTATCCCAAGGTGGATTCAGGGCGTCCTTCAGAAGTTGTGCAGTTTGAGGTGCTGCTTCAAAATGCTGGAGCCTCACATGAAAACAAGCCAGCGACTGCGAGCCCATCAACCCTGACCTGCCTTTATTACCCAGAGTTACGTTGTTCAATCATTTATTTTAGGCCTTTGAAGCGTATGAGCTTTAAAGGCTTTAAAGGTGTTATGGCATCTGGCTGTTGCTAAGCAAGCTCCTGTTGCCATGGACATCGGGACAAAACGCACACCCACACTCATTATTACATGATTATTTCTGATCTACGGAAAATAACAGCTTCCTTATCACTTTTGATCCGTCCCAAAATTAGGTTTTAAAATCCATCTCTCTTCATACTCTCGACATCGCAGCACGGGAGATTCCACTGTGATCGCTTCCTCGGTCTGGGAGGCAGGTCTGCCGTCCTGGGAGGTTTTAAGGGATCTCCACATGCCTGATCCAGCCCAGGAAGCAGGAGGAACAGCCCAGATCAACCTTTCCAAATTGCCTCGGTGAATCGGACGGCAAACACGATGGCAAATACCCGTCACAAGTTCTTTCATCATCAGGGCACGTTTTCCTGTTGTCCTACCGGCTTTGGTAGATGCAGACTACGGTTTCCTGGCTACTGATGTGTGGGAGCTATGGAAGCAGCAGCGATGGAGGAATCTTATTAGGGAAAGCCCTTGAGAGGGGATCACTGAATGCTCCTCCTCCTTCAGAGCTTCATCTGCCCCTGAACTGGGAAACATCAACCATGCCATTGTGGCAGAGGAGGCCTTTCCAATGAAGCTCCAACCACGGACGCAAGGATTTTCAATTATCGCTTATCAAGGACATGCCACATCTGAGATCGGCCAACCTGCTGATGATATGCGGGTCAGTGCTGAAGTTTCAGACAGCATCGTCATCTTCTGAAGCTCTTCATGTGTGGGAGACATCCAGGCAACATTTTGAGTCTTCTGTTGGCCAGGTTCCTTGGCAGTATGACCGAGTGTGTCGTGGTTGGCAGAATGAGTTACCACCTTATGTCTGCTAAGGCAACACAGACAAACAACAAACAAACAAACAAACAACCATGTATCCATCCACTGCAGAGTAGTAGTGTGCTGTATGACTTCATGGGGGGTAATCGTACCGTGCTGAACTCCTGAACTGAACTCCTGAACTGAACTCCTACGGAGACTGGTTATCATGAAGAAGGTTGTCCATGATAAGCAGTCTCTTTACTGTAGGTGCTAGACTCATCCTCATCCTCATCCTCATCCTCATCCTCATCCTCATCCTCCTCATCCTCATCGTGCTGCTGCTCCTCCTCTCAATCACTTGGTGGGCATGATGATGCATCGCTCATCTCGCCATCTGACGAGTGTTGAAAAAGTTCAAACATTTGCAACAAACTTTGCAAAGCTTGACTTTATTCAACCGGTCTGCCACCTCTAGCTAGCAGTGCTAAAGAGATGCTTGGGCTGCCATTGTTGCTCAATGAATACTTAAAGCCCAAGCTTGGCCCTGCTGCCTCCTCATTGAAGACAATGTGAAAAGGAAGTAGAGGAGCTGTGAAGAGAAGTTCACTGGATGTGTGACCTCACCGCTGCTCTGTTATCGACGTTATTGATTCTTCCTCCCTGAACCTTGTGTGGTACTATGAGGCATTCTCTAACATCGTCTTCACTTCCACATAGAAAACAAGCATTTTGCTTCTTTTGTTACAGATTAAGAGCCAATAACACGCTTTTACTTTTCAATCTTCCAACATGGCGCCCCTCATAACACTCTCTCCAAGCACGACATGGCCTCTCTTCTCTGTTCAAGCCTTTTCTCTGTGTTTCTATGCTGTTCTAATTCAGCCAGAGCCATTCCTACCAACTATAAAAGGAATCCGCCGTTCATTTTCACCTGAGACTTTTCTTCTTTTTTTTTGGATGTGAAAGTGAAAAAGCAATCTTCCGCTCTGAAAACTAAGTGGGAGCAGGCGCAGCGACATAAGGGCCAGCAGCTGGTCAGGCATTTCAGACATGACAGCTCAACAAGCAGCTAATGGAAAGCCGGTCTCTTAGCAACATCAGCACATGGAGATGCTTTCCCTTCTGATCTGATAGGTTAGACAGGTGCGCACATGCATCTTTACTAATTGTACCTATTTCTACGATAGCGTTCCTTTGATCGATACATAGACTGATAGACTGCTTTAGCACTTCCTTTATGCTCGTGTGGGGAGGAGATGCACTTACGATTTCTGGTGACGAGCGGTCCTCTTACCTACCCACGTTGAATGCACTTACTGTCAGCCGCTTTGGATAAAAGCATCCGCTAAATGACTGTAATGTAATGTAATGAGTGAGAGAGGTAGACAAAAGGGTAGAAAGAGAGAGAGAGCGAGAGAGAGAGCCCGACGGAGGTGCTTTAACAACAGAGGGATCAGAGGTCACAAATTCCAGCAGTAGGAAGGTGTGAGCGTCTCTTGGCTGACCTGGCTGAGCTGATCTGTGACCTGATCCAGGATAACAACCTCCAGAGCCGACGAGGAGCGAGGATCCCCCGAGTGGAGAGTCTTTGATCTGACGTGACCCCACCACTCTGTCCATCACAGGTCTGTCAAGAGGATCCACTTTGAAGAATCTGTTCGTGTGTGTGTGTGTGTGTGTGTGTGTGTGTGTGTGTGTGTGTGTGTGTGTGTGTGATGAAAAGATGACAAGGACCCTTGCTGGCTGGAAAGAAAAGGGGAATGTTTCCCCACATGTTGTTTTGGCTGCTGGGATGCTGCTGTGGATAAAGAGGTGTGTAACAAAGAACAATGACATTTCCCCTAAAAGACCCAATCTGTAAATACCCTATACCAGTTTGATACCATTACTATGAAGTATACTACACATGTACTGCTTAAAGACTCATGTCAGTCCAAGCGTTGTTCTGCTGATGGAGTTAGCTCTCAGTCTGCTAGCAGAGACTCAACGCTACGCCATCCTGCTACGAGTACTACTGCAACCACTGTTAGTACTAGTACTACTGCAACTACTAGTACTATTGCAACCACTGTTAGTACTAGTACTACTGCAACCACTAGTACTACTGCAACCACTAGTACTACTGCAACCACTGTTAGTACTAGTACTACTGCAACCACTAGTACTATTGCAACCACTGTTAGTACTAATACTACTGCAACCACTAGTACTACTGCAACCACTGTTAGTACTAGTACTACTGCAACCACTAGTACGAGTACTAGTACTACTGCAACAACTGTTACTAGTACTAGTACTGCTACAACTGTTACTAATAATATTACTACTGCAACAACTGTTACTACTACTACCACTACTACTGCAACAACTGTTATCAATACTACTACTACTACTACTACTACTGCAACAACTGTCATCAATACTACTACTACTGCAACTACTGTAATTACTACCACTAATACTATCATTACTACCTCCACCACTACTGCAACTACATCTACTACATCTACTACTACTACAAATGCTACTAATACAAATAATACTTTGATGATGAGGATTGTTATATTATTATAACTATTATTACTAGTAGTAGTGGTAGTAGTAGTAGTAGTAGTAGTATATATGTTCAACACCGAGCTCAGCCAGGTAACAGGAGACACTCAACGTCTCCTAGATCCTCTGAAGGAGCGGAGATGAAGAGACGAGCGTCATGCTCAACAAATAACACGTTACCATGGTGACGCGGATCCACCAGACCTGTGTGAGAATTAAGAGATTGTAACCAGGGGTACGGAGATGCCATCACCTTTACTGGCACACACACACACGCACACACGCACACACGCACACACGCACACACGCACACACACACACACACACACACACACACACACACACAGGTAGAGTCAGTGCAGCTCCTCAGCGGTCCGGGGGCCACCGAGTTCGGAAGGTGACATTTGAAAAAGCAATGATTATTCAGAGGTATGCTGGACGCTGTGGGAAAAACACGCGCACACACACACAAACACACACACACACACACACACACACACAGATGGTGGCTTGCGTGTCTTTTCTGTCATGTGATACTCAGCATGGAGCATGAGCTCTGTATGCATGTAGTGAATATGAGGCAGAGACACGCTGCATGAATCATGAGGCTCTGCTGCCCACAAAGCCTGTCAGGATAGAACACACACACACACACACACACATACACGCACACACACACACACACACACACACAAAAGCTCCACTACAGCCATTGGGCATCAGGCATTGTCATCAACCATCCAGGTAATGTGTCCTTTGAAATCAATAAAAAGCCGCTCCACCGCATCGCAGCCAAGCTCAGAGTTTCTACGCTTCAGTCCCCGACGGCTGACAGACACATTCCTCCTCACGTGGTGGAAGTCAAGCTGATGTTCTGTACTGACTCACATGGAAATCCTACAATGAACGGCTCCAAAAAGGCAGATAACGAGTGTCAGCTCTGCTTTTGTTTCCATTTGTGCACGTAAAGCATACAGCAAAGGTATTGTACATATTGATGAATATGGTCCTTCATCACAACAACACACTGGCTCCATTCAGATGCATGGAGAAGTCTCTTGACCATACGCTGGTTAAGGGCAGGGGTGGTAAACAGTAAAGCTTCAGAAAGTAGAAATCCTAACCACGTATTTGCTCCAACCAGCTCTTACCAAGACGAAGAGTTGTGCTAATTAGAATCAGCTGGTATATGGGATGGGTGGAGGAAAAACATGGTCAGTACTTTCTACTTCTACTTTCTACACCCCTGGTTACGGGTTTTCTTGGGTTAACCCGTTTACATGCAGCTTTGTCTCCCTGACAGCCGTCCCACTGTGACTGAGCACAGCAACAGCAGTTTTTAAACAGAAATGCTGAGTTGCTGCAGCTGAGAAATGCAGACGGGAAAGACACGATCCCAAAAGTAATCTGCTGCGATCTTCTTGACGAATAACCCGGACGCTACAGGCAATTACACTTTTCACTATAATGAATGGCGTGTGTCAGGAACGCCAGGCTGTAGCTGCTGCTGGAATACCATGACACCAGTGGATCCAGACCACCAGTATGGATGGAGGAGTCAGGATGGGAAATCATCTGCCGGGTTGTGTGGAGCCTAATATGAATCCTCACCATCCCACTGCACCCAATGTACCTACTCTATCCCATATGAGTGGAGGGGGTGTCGTGTTGTTGCCTCGACCGATTCATAAACCTGCGAGAGTCCTGCGAGTTTGTGCAGAAAACCAAAAGTGAAAAAGTTTGCATCCATTACAACAGACGTTATCAGAGGATACAGGAAGTAAAACACCTCGTCATTTAGAGAGCGCTGATATGATGCTGCCCTCACCGGTTACCGCCAAGGGACCGAGGAAGGAGAAGTGAGAGTAGAGCTTAGTGATAACAACATTTGCTTATAGTGACACCATTAGCTCACACACACACACACACACACACACACACACACACACACACATGCGAGGAGGAAACGACTGGAGTCTAATGACGTGAGCGCACCCAAAGGTGGTCTTGATGTGAGGCCATTACTAATGCATTGACTACCGCCTGGCTCTGCTGACGCACCCTCTCACTCTCTCAGACACCGTCACAGATGGCCGGGCAAGCACACACACTTACACACACACTACACACACACACACACAAAATGTGGTGGGGAAACCTGGAGATACATGCAGCATTTTGTGCTTTTCAAATTAAAAGCGCATTTCCCATAAACCTCGTTGCTCTGTTTCATCTCATTTTTGCACGGACTAAATGTTTCAAAATGAACGTGGTTTTGCTTTTACTGATGGTGAAGTGCAACATGTGGAGGAGAGGAGGAGGAGGAGGAGGAAGAGGAGGAGAGGATGAAGGGGAAGTATAGAATCGGTGTAGCCCGCCACATGGATGGAGGAGAGACCAGGAGACAAAGCTAAGGGCCAATTAGAGCTGCCTCTCACCTCGTACTCCAGCTCCAAGCGCTAAACAGCGTGTCAGTGTTGGTCATGGCTGGTTAAAGCTGCTAAAAGGTGAAATAGTTGTCATTTTTTGTGCTGGGGGCAAAAGCCACGCTAAGGAGGAATGGAAATAATGGGAAGAAGAAAACAAATAATGGGAAGAAGAAGAAGAAGAAGAAGAAGAAGAAGAAGAAGCTGCTACAAAGAGAGGTTCCTGGTGGACGTGCAACCTCAACGATGATGACGTCTACGAGGAACACTCTGCAGCTCAACCCTCCTCCCTATCCCCTCAACATAGGAGATAGCCTATCACTGTTTCACCAGCATGGCTCTTAAAACATGCAGACACACAGAAAAGCTCCCAGCCAGGCGCCGCAGATAAGCAGAGAAAAAACACTCTTAACTGGCCGACATAAATCTCCATCGACACCGACGAGATAAGAAATGAACTGGAGGGAGCAGAGCATCAACCGGTCGCCGTGCTCCACCGTGCACCCCGCTGGGTGCCGAGGTGGTGACGTATGACGGGGCAGCAAAAGAGTAATGACAGTTCAGAGAAACCATTAGACTGGCTCGCTTCAAAAAGAGGACCAGGTCTGAGCTCGCATTCTGCAGTAATGAGGACAGAGGACGTCACTTTGCAAAGCAGCGACCACAGAAGAAGAGATGAAAGCCTTCATGTCCAATCAAGCCAAAATAAATGGCGGACAAAAGGAAGGTCTGTCTGAGGACAGGCGTGCACGTGTGCGTGCGCGTGTGTGCGCGTGTGTGCGCGTGAGGTAGAAAGACAGTGACAGATTACAGATTATAGCAAATAGATTTTTCTTTCCCTGAAAACACCAAAGAGGAAGAAGCTCTCTGCTATAATAAACCTTCAACAGCAAAACAAAGCAGGAAAGCGTCCAATGAGTGAGCTCGTCCCGTCCCTTTGATCCTGCGTGCATCGACTTTATTTGATGATGAAAGGAAAGCAGCCAAACCTGCACTCGCAAATCAAGTAACGATGCCAAAACCATCAACACAGTAAAGCACAACGGAGCCCAAGGTCCACTCCTTTACATTATGTAGTTATAGAAAAGACTGCTCAATACACACACACACACACACACACACACACACACACACACACACACACACACACACACACACACACACACACACACACACACACACACACACACACACACACTAGAGGAGGTTGGCATGCAGGTGTGGTACTGTGAGGCGGTTTGGATGAACTTCACATTATCACAGTTCAGTTTGGTTCAGCATGAGGTCACACACACATCCAGCTAGCTTGAGCAGCATCATTGGCGAGTCCAGTTTTCTCTGGATGAAAAAACACTCGCTTGCTGCTGTTTAGGGGGAAAGTTTTGTATCTTGCTCTTAGGTTTTGATGCGTCACTTCCTGTGCACCAAGAAGTTTTCTCGCCAGTGACCACATCCAACACATGAACTCATTTAACTAATCTACAGGGTCTCAATAAAGGGGCAGGACACTCCATTTGTGATTTAGGCTGATAAAATGTTTTTTAAAAATACAAATCTTGCCTGGTGCAGCTTTAAGTCATGTACTACAAGGTATGTTTGCCAATACCCAAGGCAACATTAAACTGGCAGACTGCGGCATGACATCCTCTGCCATATAAAGAGACAAACACACAACGGTGTTACTACTGCGGTCTGTTTATTCCTAAACTTTAGTTGCTTTACTTTTTGGTCTTTACTTTCCAGCAGCACTGTGTAATGTTTTTGAAAAGTGCTGTACAGATAAAGTTCATTATTAGTATCATATTATATTCTCAACACCACTCAGAGTCTCTCGGTTCTCAGATACACGTTATGAATCAAAACCTGCCTGGCTGAGATGTTCCTTCAACCACTGCTGGGGGCTGAGAACAGGAGGCGAAATTATAAATGTACTACTGTGATGTCATAAAGGAAATACATTGGTACCAACAAATGTATTTCCTTTATGACATCACAGTAGTACTTCGATACCAGTGTTCTGTATGTAGCAGATCACTGGCTCCGCTGGGACAGAGGAAACCCGCTCAACTGATCGGTGTGTGTGTGTGTGTGTGTGTGTGTGTAAGAGAGATAGAGTGTGTGTTCCTATCTAAATTCATTAAAGATGGCTCCCCAGATGGCTGCAATGTTTATGCAAGAACACCTCTAACAGAGACCTGAGCTGTGAATGTGAATGTGAATGTGTGTGTGTGTGTGTGTGTGCCTGTGTGTGTGTCAGAGAGAGAGAGAACCTATGGATGTCAAGATGCTTCTGGAATGGTGAGGTGACATTAAGTCCAAAGGGGATCACCTAAACTTCATGCCTCCTCTCCCACATCTTCCTCTCCCGACTTCCTCCAATATGCTCTTATCTGACTTTAAAAAACCTTTCTACCTCCTTACCTCTTATTTCTCACATTTCTGCCATTTCTCTACGCGTGACCATTCTGTCTGTCATGACATCAGTAACTATGACTCCCTTCTATCAGTTGCTTGTAATGATGGTGATGATGGAAATTAAGCCTATTCCACTGATGCATTAAGTATCCCTGCATCAGAGCATCAGCTGAAATGTGAAATGTCAGGTAGCGTTAGCCTCCATGACGGACAAACAGAAGAGCGCCACCTACAGAAACGCCAACAAGAAGACAACACATCTCATGGATTACCGCTTTAAATTCCCCTGAACTTTGGCCGGCAGAATTTCATCACCAAGGTAACCCTCTGGGCCCTTTACTGGCCCCCTGGGGCCGGACTATAAACCCACCCCGACTCACCGGGGGTCCCAGCCGGGCTCCAGGAGTCGTGCTGAGAGCCCCATCTGAGCGGAGACAAGAGCCAAGTATCCTGATAACAGAGAGGACGGACCTGGACCTGATCGCCACGGTTTCAGCAGGGACCCATCAGTATTTGAACAAAGCATAATAATAAAAACAACAACAACAATAATAATAATATTAATATTAACAGTAATAATAACAGTAATACTGATAATAATAATAATAACAGTAACAATAATAACAATGATAATAATAATTATAATAACAGTAATACTGATAATAATAACAATAACAGTAACAATAATAATAACAGTAATGATAATAATAATAATAATAAAGGTTTTAAAAAACAACGCTAGGATCCTGTTGTCAGTAGAGTTGGGAAATTATTTGATTTTAATCAATGTCAATTCCTTTCATATACTGTATTTATTACTTCTACAGAACAAAATGTGTTATTAATTAACTGAAATTCCACCAATCAAAAATTTGAACAAAAAGTCCAAAAGTCCAAAAGAGTCCACAACTGTACAAGGATGTAGTGATGTAGTGAGGAGTGTTCAGTATCCGTGAGGCACCAGCTGATTTCTAGCTGAAATGCACAAGAGGTCTGGTAACCTGTCATCCCACCAGGTCAGAGAGTCCAAACCAACCTGGTTCCAGTCTGGAACTTGATCTACCATGATGGACTCATACCAGTTAAGAACACATGAAGAAACATCTGGACATGAGCATCAGTCCAGACTGAAGGTTTGGAAGAGGACCGTCGTCCTCACCTGGACAAACGAAGCGACCTGAAGGAGTAAACGCTCCAGAGTTTGGATCACCTACTCCTAACATGCTGGGTGCCCTTACAGTACGAGGGTCCCACCGGAGCTTCACCCTGGGTAACCATGACTAAACATCCCAGTCATTCAATCCAGTAAGACAGCCATTTCCCAGACACGGTAAACAGTGACGATGTCATGTGTTTGCTGTCCCGAATACTGTGACAGGAAACATGGATCTGGTGATATATGTACCATGATGCAATGCTCCCATCGCGGGCTGCCAAGACCCCACTGGCTCCTGACAGCTATTGGTTGTTATGGTGACAGTATTGGCATTGTATGTCTGCAGATACACGCAAATATTGTACAGGTACAGAAACCAGAGAATGAAGAGAATGACAGTAAACCAGGAGATCGTCTCTTTCTTTCTTCAAGTCAACTTTTAAAGACATTTAAAAACAAGTGACGTTCTTCCCTCTCGTCCTCTCTCCCCCATCCCTCCCCCATCCCTCCCCCATCCCTCCCCCATCCCTCTCCATTCCTAAAGGGTAATCTTGCTGTTCTTAAGACACTTAATCCTGCAACAGCTTGCCCTCCCATCATCCATCCTCCTGGTGACTGTTTCACTCCAACCAGCACTAATGAGGGCCAGAGAATACAAAGTAGGGATGACAGACCAGACCAGGGCATCAGCTCACAGACCAGCACAATCTCAGACCTTCTGAGGTCTTGCAATGCTACCTGGAATTGGACCAATTTACTGTAACAACCAAAAACAGACTATTTGTGATTGAACATACAGTGGGGACTAAAGGTCCAAGAAAAAGAAAAACATTTAATCAATAATTTAAAATATCTTAAAGGGAAGTGCTTTTCCAAAGTTAAAGCACAAGGACAGTATTAATTAAGTCTATGTGGTATTAGTATTAGACCAGAACAATCCACACTGTGTATCAGGGGGATTTAATCATTCATACACACTTACACACCGAAGGCGCATCGGGAGCAATTTGGGGTTCAGTGTCTGGCCCAAGTGACTGGAGGAGCCGGGGATCGAACCGCCGGTCTTCTGATTAGAGGACGACCCGCTCTACCTCCTGAGCCACAGCCGCCTATTCATATTATTTATTTATTCATTCATTCATATTATTATATATTGGTGAAAGTACAACATTCATGTCATGAGCCTTATTTAGTTTGCCTTACTTTCCAACTGTGGCAAAACTCACCGAACGTGAAAATGAAATGTTGTAAAATGAAAACGTATTTTTTAATTTAAAACTAAAGATAGTTCAAGAGTTTTTATGGCCCTGTAGATACCCTTGTGACACCCTCCTGACAGGGTGGTGGGTGATAAAATCTCTCTCTCTCTCTCTCTCTCTCTCTCTCTCTCTCTCTCTCTCTCTCTCTCTCTCTCTCTCTCTCTCTCTCTCTCTCTCTCTCTCTCTCTCTCTCTCTCTCTCTCTCTCTCTCTCTCTCTCTCTCTCTCTCTCTCTCTCTCTCTCTCTCTCTCTCTCTCTCTCTCTCTCTCTCTCTCCCTCCCTCCCTCCTTCCTCCTGGATGTTCTATGACAACATCTCCCTCCCTCCCTCCCTCCCGTCCGTTACCTTATCGCCTCATCCTTCTCTCCCTGTCAACCCCAGCTCTGCCTCTCCTCCCTCCATCGCTCTTCTCATTCAGCTCCGGTGTTTGTTGAGGAGCCAGTAAAAGTGGCACCAGCAGCTGTCCAAACACCAATGACCCCCCAGTGTGTGTGGAGGACCCCCTATGTTCCCTGTTGATTACAGGCTAGCTATCACCACAGCCCCACACTGCCATAGCCATCACTAGGGAAACAAGGGAAGAAGGGGTGGGGGAGCTGGAATAGACGGGGAAACGAAAAGAAAGGAGGACCGTGGGGCGCTGAGGAGGAACCAAAAGATGAGGGGATGTGGGAAGAAAAGGAGGATAAAATGGAGGGAAGAGATTAGGAGTATGAAGGATGACGTGAACAATGATGTGGAAAGGGTACATCAGGTCGAGTGGAGCTCATCCGCAAAACAGTGGAAGCTGGTGCCAAGATGGTGGCCCCTAGCGGGAGCATGTGCAGGCAGGAGATAACCGGGGCCCCAAGGTTGAGCCTCGGGGTACACCCCCCCCCCCCCCCCAGAAAACCTCTGAGGAGTGGTCACCGAGTCAGTCAAGTCACGAGTCATGAGGTAGGACCTGGCCAGAGAGACCAAGGAAGGATCGCAGACAGCAGCGTCGAAACCCAGTCAGGACCGAGAGCTCTGAAGCATCGAGGCTGACTCTGAGCTCATCCGTGACCTTGACCGTGACCTTGAATGTGCTGCACAAGGCAGGACAGCAAGATCTCAAACATGTTGTCATTTTCATGAAAACAAACCTCCTCAAGTCGGATTGGTTTGTGCTGGCTGAGAGCTGAAGGTTTTAAATGACGATGGGAACCAGCCGGTTTTTAATATTTAGCAATTCATCTGACAGACAGTTCAAAACTTTTTTGGACTCAGGATCAAGAGTACACGACTTTGAGATCCTCCTCAATCTTGACAAAAACATTGTAGTGTGTCCTCTCAGTGGTGATGCAGGGAGACTTAAAATACATTCAGTGTTCATTTGACAAAATAACACCAATGCTGGTGTTTGGTATCTTGGTGTTTGTTTGGTATCTTGGTGTTTGGTATCTTGGTGTTTGTTTGGTATCTTGGTGTTTGGTATCTTGGTGTTTGTTTGGTATCTTGGTGTTTGTTGGTATCTTGGTGTTTGTTTGGTATCTTGGTGTTTGGTATCTTGGTGTTTGTTTGGTATCTTGGTGTTTGGTATCTTGGTGTTTGGTATCTTGGTGTTTGTTTGGTATCTTGGTGTTTGTTTGGTATCTTGGTGTTTGGTATCTTGGTGTTTGGTATCTTGGTGTTTGTTTGGTATCTTGGTGTTTGGTATCTTGGTGTTTGGTATCTTGGTGTTTGTTGGTATCTTGGTGTTTGTTTGGTATCTTGGTGTTTGGTATCTTGGTGTTTGGTATCTTGGTGTTTGTTTGGTATCTTGGTGTTTGGTATCTTGGTGTTTGGTATCTTGGTGTTTGTTGGTATCTTGGTGTTTGTTGGTATCTTGGTGTTTGTTGGTATGTTGGTGTTTGTTTGGTATCTTGGTGTTTGGTATCTCGTCTCTGAAGAACGAGGCACGTTCACTACAATCAACCGATCAGTGGTTGAGAATAGTAAGCGAGGCTCGTCTTGGTTGTTGGACAATGACAATAGCAGCTCTGACACTTTTAAAGATATCAAAGTGCATCTGCAGTTTACGATCCTCCAGTTCCGTCTGAAGTTGTGCTGTCTCCTTATTTCCCAGAAGGCTCGTACTCTCAGCTCATAGGTAATAACAGTTATGACCAGTTAAGGTGTTCGGGAGGGTTCGGTCATCCCTTCAGCCTAGGACTACTTCTACTTCCTGACCTGCTGAGTGGGCTGTTTCAAGCCGGTGGGGTCAGCCATCCAACTTAGCCCACGGTGCATGTGAGTATATACCTGTTCACCTGTTTAACATCCAGTAGGCAGCTTTAACACCATGACAGGAACGTATATCAGACTCTGTGCTAAAGACTGAAGCTGCAGCAGGAACATGTACGGGTGAAGCAGAAGCACGAAACCTACAAATAGGATGAATCACTGCACAACACTACATGGTTGTCGATAATGACACATGCACACACTTAACACACATGCACAGCAAATGCACACACACACACACACACACACACACACACACTATAGAGAATAGCAAAAATGAGAGGAGAAAGTACGCGAAAGACGCCAGGCGCTGATCAGAGGGATTGTTATCCACAACCCTGCTCACTTCATGTCATGCACCTGTGTGTCCACGTGCACCAGCTTATGTGTGTGTTATGTGTGTGTGTTGCATGGGCGTGCACGATGTGTCACCCTCCTCTTCATATGCAGTTCCTGTCTCTGTTGCTGTCCTGGTGTGACTGCAGGAGCTTAAAGCGACGGCTGTTCTCTGCTGCATGAGACTCTTCATCACGTCTCCGTCTGTACGAGACCCGTACTCTTCATCACGTCTCCGTCTGTATGAGACCCATGCTCTTCATCACATCTTAATGTAGCCTAGTTGGATTCGACGCCAGCTCGGGATGGGTCATAAAAACTACATCCATCAACACATGTACATGCCAGGGATAATGTTTATGAGCCAAGTAAACAATTCCATGAAGCCAAGATACTTTCAAAAATAATGAAGTGAAAAGTTTGAAGTATGAAGAGCAGTCATGTAAACCACTGATGCAGAAAACACAAAAATAAACATCTGAGACCAAACTGATAGGATGCCTGAGACGTCTGCACAGCGCTGTACATGAATAGACGTTCTCATAGAAATCTGTCACCCTGAAGCATTCAATCGAGAGATAAGATTCATTCTGAAGTGAAAGCTCATCTCTTTGCTCATGACCAGCCAGGCGGCGCAGAAACAGAAGAGGCTGTTTGCTTTCATCTGATTTGCTGACGGTCATTTCACCAGCATTTGGCGCTTGGCGGATGTCAATATGAGGCGCTGTGGGGGCGTGGCTGAGGCACTGTGGGGGGCGTGGCTGAGGCGCCGTGGGGGCGTGGCCGAGGCACCGTGGGGGCGTGGCTAAGGCATGGGCTGGATGCAGTTATATTTTGTGTGTGCGAGTAAAACGTGATCCTTCCTCGCCGCTCCTGTCTACATCTGTTTTTCTTATTAACAGCATAATGGCTCTACCATCTCTCTAGAAACGAGTCCCTCTCTTTGTTACTCCACATTCATCACCCGTTCTCCACTTGTCCTCTTTCTGGTACATTCTGACAACAACATCCACTCGCTTTTCATTTCCTCCAATCAGCCGTCTGTATGGTAGCAGGTTCTTACCAGCATGGGCATGGCGAGGTCAGCGAAGTACACGAAGGCCGCCCCTAGAGCGAATCCCACAGCCACCGGCACGAAGGCGAATGAGCCATATTTCCCAGAATCCTCTGCCATGTCGATGGCCGGCGCCAGCAACGACCAATAGGAAGCCGCCAACATCACCTGAGAGAGGTCGAGGAAGTAGGAGTAGGCAGAACGAGATGAGGAGGGAGGAGAGAAACAAAAGGTGAAATTCAAAAAGATGAAGTGGGTTGTTGTTGCAGTAAGGAGGTCTTGCTGTCACCGGGGACTGAAGGGAAAGGCCGACCAAGGAGGGCCAGGGGAGAACAAAAAAAGGATTTGTGGAAGAATTAAATTGACCCCGCTCCCCGAGCTTCACTCAGGCTTGAGGGAAATAAATCAAAATGTTGAAACAGACGTTTGGTCGAGAGGGAGCAGAGTAATCTCTGAAATCCACACAAGCCTCAAGAGGCAATGTGTGAAAGGTTTAGTTGGTGGCGCTCTGTGTGTGTGTGTGTGTGTGTGTGTGTGTGTGTGTGTGTGTGTGTGTGTACAAATCATTTTGAGTCACTGGTCAGGCTCTGAGATATCTTGTATTTGGTACACACACACACACACACACACACACAAACACACTCATATAAACAGGACTGTTCACACATGCTACATCTCCCTATGGGCCCCAGCACTTTCCACCTTAAGCTACAAGACAACAGAATAACACATGGACTCGTCTCCAAGGCACCACTGTGTCCAAAGAGTATTTCACCTCCTCTTGTTGATCAAAGCCTGGTTAATTCTAGCGTAACCCCGTAAGGCCCACAGTTGCAAAATTATATATATCACCTTTAGCTGTCCAAAAAGACCACATTTATATAGTCAGCGGGTCCTAGAGTTTATCCTCACACTGCTATTGGATCGTAAATGTGTTTATAGGTCTGAACTCACACAACCTGCAAACGTTCCTTCAAGCTCATCTCTTTGTTTTACTGGACTGGATTTGTCAAGATTCAAGAAAGTAAAATGCCTTAAATATATTTTTTTGTGATTATTACAACGTCTAGAACATGTAGATATTTAGTTATTGTGGAATACGTTCATCATTCTAGCGCTTTAATATCTGTCTACAGGGAGGAGGGGGGGATTCTGTCACTCCATCAACACCTCGTCACTTCCAGCTACTAGCAGGCTTAAGAAATAGAAGCAGCCTCTATTGTTTGTTACTAAAGAAAAGCCTCCAGCTGGTTTCCATCAACACACCAGAGTCCTTGCAGCCGTTCTGCTGCAGCTTTTCGCCGTCCACAGCAGGGGGTATGTGACGTAGGAGTCTGAACTCAAAAGTCATGTAACTCTATCAGAGGTGATGCATTCATCATCTGGTTTGACCCAAACTGGAACCTGACCCGCAAAAAACCTAGTGAATTATGGTCTACTGCCCAATTTTGAATGGGACCATTAGAGTGAAAAATAAACCCCAAACAAAATCATAGCCTTTATTATGAGTACAACATAGACAAACATAAACTAGTGAATTATCATGCTGCCCAATTTTGAACCAAACCATTATATTGAAACATAAACCCCAAATAGCCTTTTACACAAGTACAATCAATTTTAGTGACATTAATGTTTCTGTTGGGTGCCGCCGCTGCCGCAACGTTCCCCCACTCTATCAAGCCGTCCCAGACCCCTATTTTTATCCCATCAGCCTTCCCACCTAATCTCCTGCCCACTGAGCTGCACATAGTAGTTATTAAGTAAAGAAAATGGAGCTCAGACAGATAAGGGCAGAACATAGCTTAAAAAAACAAAAAACCCAGAGGCAATGAATGTGTCGAGTTTGTTCTTATCTCACTGGCAATTCCCCAGGAAAACAGACCTGGAGAAAAGAGTAGTAGTGTTGCATGGCCAGATCTACCGCCACACTGTTTTGGTGCAGTGTCAGGAGAAAGGTCTGGGATGATGGGATGCTCAATCAGGATAACCAACCACACTATTTGGGGGGGAGCTTAAAGGAGAATTCCGCGATTTTTCAACCTGGCCTCTATATCCACAAAATCTATTATACCGCAAAATAGGTCCAAAAGGTTTCGGAATTGCTCCGGTAGATCGGCTCAGTCAGCAGTCGCGAAATGCTTTCTATACTGTGACAAAGGTAGTCTATGAAAGCAAGAGGGATGACTTGTTGTGTTGGAGTATAGAAAGCGTAGTTTAGAGTATTTTTTTTTCCCCAAAGATAAAAAAACAACAACAATGGTTCGTTTTTGCGCATTTCCGAACTGTGCCAACATGCCAAATGTTGAGGAAGACTTTGCGCAGCTTTCATAGAATACCTTTGTCAGGTTTCTACCGACCTCTTGCCTGCAACAAGTGAACCCTCTACCTTTCATAGACTACCTTTGTCCACCGTCCATTTCAGAGCGGGACTTCTCCTTGAGCTAGACTTAGTTAAAAAAGGTCTATTTCTGTAGCAATCCTTTCAGTAATGTTGTCAGACACACGAATAACAATCTGAGCCTGTCAGTGGCAAAATCAAGCACTTTTAGTGGACGTACTTTGACCTCTATGCCCCTACAGATTACGTTGCAGCCATTGAGACCGTTTCACAGGCTGCTGACTGAGCCGATCTACCGGAGCAATCGAAACTTTTTGGACCTATTTTGCAGTATAATAGCTGATTTTGTGGATATAGAGGCCAGGTTGAAAAATCCCAGAATTCTCCTTTAAGACCAAACAGGCACGGTCCACGCTTCTTCAAAATATTCCATCAGTGTGTTTTTATCACCAATATTAGCTGTAGCTAGTTTGCTAGACGGGCATGGGGGACTTTAAACACCATGCACAACAAAGAGAATGACGGCTGAATTTGCTGGCACAAATATGATTGGTCGGAGGCGTGTTGTATGATTATCCCAGTGGGTAACATCCAGTGAACCAGGCTGACATCAACAAGAACCCAGAAAAAAAACTAGGAAACCAGAATTAAACTAATTTAAAGCAATAATCTGCAATATTTGCTGCTATCACCAAACACAACAGTGATCAACCTCTACCATCATGAAGCTTTTCCATCTGCTGCTCTAACCACCCGGTGTCAGGTAGGTCTTTACTGGGAGAAACCCTCTGGAGACAGGAAGTGATGCGATTTACGTTTCTGGGAGCAGCAACAGCGGTTTGTTTGGAATCAACAGAAGAAGAACTGGGTATTTAGCATGAGCAGTGATAGCCACCGTGGCTGAACAGACGGAGAAAAGAGTGCCACCTACAGGAACTGATGAGGCTGAGCAGCAGAGATGTTGCCAAAGTCAGTTCCGAGTCCAGTCCTGTGCCATGGAGGAGTATGCAGATTTACCTTCCAACCAATCACTACATCGACTGATCTCACTGATTAGCACAACTCCGACCAGAGAGGGGGAACCTACCAGGGACATCGGCTGGTGTAGTTCTTGGTTGCCATGAAGCCCTGCATGCTCATCCATGGCACAGGCCTGGAGCCAGGACTGGGCTAATAATTGCCAAGCTGGAACCCATTTCATTCTGTTCTGCTCTGTTTAGTTTCCTACAGGTAGTTTCATCTAAGAAACGTGATTGGTCAAAGACGCCTACCAGTTCCAATTATGATGATAATTCCGATAAAGCATGGGCTCTATGGTAACTATTGAGCTAATTTTCTCTGCTTTGCCTCGTAACACCCTGCTGGGTATTAATTCTATCTTCCGTGCCCTTCTCTTCATATTTACTTTCCATCGGCTGCCAATCAACGGTGCAATTATCTAAAGAAAATGAGAAGAGACAATCTAGAGAGCATCCTGTCCTCCTGGGCGAGGTAGGGAGCTGTCTCCACATTGATTAGTGGCTCACATACCATTAGCACACCGTTATTACAGCCAAGCCTCAAAGCTGCACGATGACACAAAACTCATTACCACGAAATCCAAATAAAATTCTCTTTTAACTTGCAAATGTGCTGATCTCAGGACAGTGCACATTAAGAAAAACAGTACAAAGTGAAGCCGTGGTTCTTCATGGCTCATAGACCCCAATAAACAATTATGAATTGTAAACTTGGACACCAAATGTTATTTTCCCTTCCTACACTACTTTAATTGATTCATTATTTGAGGGTACAAAATAATTATTTATCACAATTTCATCACAAAGATTAACAGTGACCAGCAGGCTGCAGGTTGTTCATCTACAGAGCAGCATGTCGGATACGCTGGTGAGCAACAGGGTGTACCCCAGGGAATGGTACTGCCATTCTTGTTCAGCCCTCTACACCTCAGACTTCAGATTCAACTCGGGGTCTACTCATCTCCAGAAGTTCTCTGATGATTCATCCATCGTGGGTTGCATCAATGAGGACAACGAGCATGAGTACAGGATTCTGGTGGAGAGGTTTGTTGGATGGTGTGACAACAACCACCTACAGCTCAATGTCAGCAAGACAAGAGAGCTTGTGGTGGACTTCCTTTGGGACAAGAGGCGACCACCACCTGTGATCCTCCAGGGTGGGGAGGTAGATGTGGTGGAATCGTACAAGTTCCTGGGGGTGCACCTCAACAATAAACTGGACTGGTCAGACAACACTGATGCCCTCTACAGGAAAGGTCAGAGCAGACTGTACTTCCTGAGGAGGCTCAGGTGCAACAAGCTGCTCCATGTTCTACCAGACTGTGGTGGCCAGTGCTCTCTTCTTGGCTGTGGTATGTTGGGGAGGTGGCATCAAGGCAAAGGATGCCAACAAGATCAACAAACTGGTCTAGAAAGCTGGCTCGAGGTCTGGATCTAAACTTAAATGCTAGTTATAGTACCATTTCTCAAATCAGGTACCATGGTGGGTTTTTCAGTGCATAGTACATCTGAATTCTGGGTTGGTGGTAGGACTTGGTAGGTGCACTGCATTGTAACGTCCACATTTACTGCATTCTTTCTGAACTACTGCTGCTCTGCTGCTCCATCTCTGAGACCAACTGTTTGGTTAAGGACCGGTGTGATAATTAGATGGTTGAGAGACAACAAAACTGTGCTTTGGTTTTGACTCATCGCCTCCTGTGGGTGGAGACCCAACACTAGAATTTAATTTGGGCAAATAGGGTGACTCTATAATATCAATGGGGACTTCTCTGTTGCAGCTCCATGCCTGTTAATAAAGGTGTATTTTGAACATCTCGCCTAGTCCAGCTTTAAGAAACATGATCACATGAAACACACAGAATTCATCATGTTTCCTTTTGAAATCATCCTTGGACAAGATAAAGAGGAAGCAAGACTTCATAGGCTCCTGCTACTCTGTTATTCTTCACAAAGAGCTCTCGTCGTTGCTGAGCACTCTCTCCTCAAGACGACGGTGAGCTTTGATGCTTTGTTCCTTGAGAGGAATCATCTGGATGCATGTCAGCATAATCAGTCCCCCACCGACAACCCCGCTGAGATCGGGGGTTCCACCTGAGAGTTGAAAGCCACCATCGGAAACCATCCGAGAGCAATTTAACAGATGCTGCTCGCAACAATGCAGGAGGGGCAGCGAATGAAGGCGAGCTGGAGGGTTGTACTGATGAGTATTTGTCCCTCTGCTGCCCACAACAAAAAGAAATGGCGATCCGCGGCCGGCCCGAGGGCGAGGCATTGCCTTTTTGCTTGAGTTCTTCCAGCTTCTGAAAACAACAGCAGTATTTTTTCTACCAGTGGTGTAGCGGCTCTGTCATCTAATCACAGCCTGTGGCAGGTGAAGATATAGGCTAGATAGATGGTCTGATTGATCGCCACGATAAAGACAGATAACGGCGAGATTACTGCCCTGCACAGAAGTCCTCCGCATCACATCGCTCTTGTGTCACTGATTTCCATTCCACTAACTGAGCTGATTTTTTCCTTGTGCGCTCCCCACGAGTAAATTGTCCCTTCCGGTCCATCTGCACGTTACCTATTTTATCACTATCTTTTCTAATATATATATCCGTTCATCTTCCCTCTCTTTCATCCCCCCCTCGGTCACCAGAGCAAGACTTCCCACTTAGGCTGAGACGCATCCGTCCACGTTCCCGTTTCAAATCAATTCATCAATCCTGACATCCCTCCGGTCCCATCCATCCAGCCTCTAAGACCTAATCACATCCACAGCCGCCCACTTGGTCCCACTTCAGTCTGAATCGATCTCAACTAGGGATGCCCCGATAACGTTTTTTGCTGCCGATCGCCGATCACCGATTGTCTATGAGCCATATCGGCCGATCCGATACACTGTGATACCAATCGTTTATTTATTTATTTATTTTTTCTTAGTGGCCGTTTTGGTGTTTGCTCTGCCTTTTTCTTTTCACTCTCCGCGGCCAGCTTAACAAACTCGCCATGCTCTGCTGGGTGATGCGACTTCAAGTGCCTTATTAAATTTGTTGTGTTGAAACTTTTTACCTTGCTTCCCCCACGAGGTATTTTTTCCTGGCACACACTGCAGATGGCAATTGTTGCATCTGACACACTTTGTAAAAGTTCCACACCGCCGACATGTTTTAGGTTAGTTAGCATGCCACAATGACACCGAATCTGATGAGAATAGGCTCACATTTTTTGCGTCATCGATCGGTTTTCGCAATCGGCGACTGTAAAGCATTATCGGAATTCCCCGATCTCATATTTATACTGAATATCGGCCATTTCCGATTGCTGGCCGATCGATTGCGGCACCCCTAATCTCAACCCTTGTTTCCCGTCCTCAATCTGTGTCACCACCTCGTCTCACACTCCAACCATCATTTAATTTGAGCGTTCCTCTCAATAGTAATCTCTGTCCCTCACCCTCAACCATAGTGGGACATGATGACTCAACCGATGCTGCAGACAGCTGATATCTGTATAGAGTTTTGTTCTGGGCCGGGTGAGAAAACTAAAGCTCTCCACCGAAACCCAGGATGAAGGTGATGAGAAGAAGAAAAGGAAGGAGAACATTCAGGTTAAGGTCCTTCCCATAGGTCCTTCCCTATGGGTCCGTCCCATAGAAAACAGATGCAGTATTGATCAATTCTACATTTTTTTACATAATCAAACAAATTGCACCATAGAAGAGGTGGACTCGAGCCCTCGCAGCTGGTAGGTTACCGGTTAGACTGATACGTGAAGGCAAAGCTTTCACCAGAGTTGAAGATTAGAGGACCGTTGTCGAGGCTCACAAGGCAATCCTTTTGTCTTTGCCTTCGAGGACATTCAGCCTCCTCCTCCTCCTCCTCGTCTTCCTCCTCCTCCTCCTTGTGATTGCACCGGGGACCATGTGTGGGGATATTGAGAAAGATTAGCTTCGACCCATGTGGTTTGAAAATGGAAATACCAAGGGACGCTGACAGCCATAATCCGGTGATGGAGAATAGCCTGAGACAGTAACCTGCAGATGTGCGTTTCTGCTGGAGCGTGGCGGTGTGGGAGCTCTCATTAAAGCCTCATTCTCCACAATTTTCACCGAGCGATGAGGACGAATGAGGCAGGGGGAACTGCATGTTGCCATCGCTCAAGCTGTGGCATAATCCATATTCACACACACACAGTAGCAGCACTCTGGGTATTTGGATGGTACAAATGGCTATCATTGCTAACAGTCACTCTTAATACCCCTCAGCAAAACAAACAAATCAATTCATTTTTCAGCCTGCTGACAGTGGAGGCAGCCGAATAAGTGAAATTCACTCAGTTAACACACCAAATCCAAAAAAAGATGTTGGCACGTATGAGCGATTACAGCCCCCCCCCCCGGTTTCCCATCTAGCCACCTCTTCATGTCTATCTATAGCCGCGGGGTTTAGATGTCCTAATTGCAGCTGTTAATTGTGCCAAATACTGCAGCACTGTGGCCGACTACTCTCCACTAACATCGACCATCTACATCACTGGCATGTTGGAGACGTTGTTGGTATTTGCATCGACCAGTGAGATGATATTTTTATTGTTGTCCATATGATATTGTCCATATTGTCTCCACCAATGATGGGTCTTCTCTGATGGTATAGCTTTTCGTTGTCCTTGTGCGTTGCGTCGCAGCGGTGATATGCACAACTTGACTCACCCCTAGGGGTGGGCGATATGACTAAAAATCATGATTGATTATTTCAAACTTTTACCTCGATTACGATTAATGAACAATTATTTTATTTGTTTTGTTTTATTTTGAAATTTGTTTTATTTTGAAATTGACCGGATGCTCTATGCCGTTCCTGTGTCTGACTTCCTGCCCGGCTTGACACATTCGCTCGCGGCTCGCCAAAAAAACGACCGGTCCAAACCTGTCTGACCACGGAGGGACGTGACTGAATACCACGTAGTATTTTTTAAGGGGACAGTTCATGAACGCAGTATTGGGGAAAGTATTTGGCCCGTTCATTCACGGGAATAGTAGCCTAAATGTAGCCTAAATAACAATCGAAATCAACGATTTTGAAAATTTGCCACGATTACATCATTAAATCGCGATTGCGATTATAAACACGATAATCGCCCACCCCTACTCACCCCTGTGCACGAGAATCCAGGGTGAATTAACTCAATTTGAGCACCAGGGATAAAACACAGTTCCCAATTTAAGTAGAGCAGAAGTTCAGATATCGCTCTGAGAGAGGAGAGACTAGAGGGGGAAGCAAACAAGCAACAACAGAATTTGTTTCTAGCGAAGAGGAATGGAAAGCAGGTTGACAATCCCTCTGGGTCCAAACCCCCGTGGCCTGTATCAGTATGAGTTGTTTCTCTTACAAAACCCACTATTTTACAAGACCGGCGCAAAGCAAATTCAACACGTTCACCAATTAACAATAAACCACCGTGACACTTTAACCTTCAGCCCGGCAGAAAGTAAACAACACAATGTACTGGGCAGTGGGCAGCATATAAAACAACAACTCTCAGTATGTATATCTATCATGGTTAGTGTGCAGCGGCGTGGCAGACAGGAACGTGACGAGCAGTCGGCGTGGAAAGAGCGCTGGCAGAAATCAAGTCCTCCTCAAAAGCAATCGAATCACGTAGGCATCAAAGCTTCCCTGCGTCTCTCAACAACAACAGCAGCAAGACGACAAAGAGCCTCTCCAGCATAATAAGGCAATCTGAGAAACATTTAGAAAATGCTCGCCCATGCCGAAGGAAGAGCCAATGACCTGTGGGTTTCACTTCCCGGCGCAGGTCAGGACAATGCACGCTGGCGTCGAGGGGGGGGGTGACGCCCGTCATCCCTGCATGCTGAAAAGCCTGCCGCCATTCCACACTGATGAGAACCAGAAAGCTCGACGTTGTTATTCTGAAGCTCGATGAAAAACAGCTCCAACGCTCCCGTGTAGAGATGCAGATTTCACCACGGAGCTGGAGGAAGGATCGCCTCTACAGGACGAATACCAGACGGGCTGCAACGCTTTCCCACTGCCGTCATCCCACGTCTCCACGAGCACCACGAGCGAGTCCGAGTGTCTCTTCCCCGGAAAGGTCGTGTTCGTCTACCGAAAGGTCAAATACACCTTTATGCATTTAGCGGAGACCCTCATACAATGAGCGCCACTTCAGAACAACCAGATCACCGACAATAAAAAGGGCCGCAGGGGTCAAAGCCGCGGTGCCCTGGCTATAGACAAGAGACCCTCCAATCATCATGTAAGATAGAGAGGTGCCAGTTGAGAAAGATAGAGAGGTGCCAGTTAAGAAAATAAGAGTTCGGTCAGAAGAAAGTATTAGAAGTAATGAGAGTTATTTTTAACTTCAAGGGAGATATCAGAGAGCTGATGGAGGTGGGAGAGGGAGGTGTAGCGTATCTCCTGTTTTTAGGTCATAACGGGAGACGGGATACACTGATCGGGTTTTTTTGAAGCCAATTACAATTACTAGTTTTGTAACAGGGGTTGTGTTTCCATGCACAGAGCAGGCCATACTCCAGCAGAGGTCATATTCAAGCTGTTTACATGTTCCTGCGACACGAGTCTCCCCGCTGCCATGAATAAACCAGTTAACAGGATATTCCCGTCATTCCCTGCCAGCAAGGAAGTAGGAAACAGAGGCCGCTGCCAGCTTCCCTCTTTGACGGAGCAGGCCAGGTTACTTCTGATACGGGATAAAACTGAACACCGGGTTCAGTCAGAGAACATAAGTAGGCCAACTCCAGTCAGTCAGAAGGAATCAACCATTCAACCAGCAATTCCCATTTCAATACAAAACCTCAATGTCATCTATGATTGGCAGGTGTGATCTGACCTGCTTGTAACCCTTCTGATGTGCTCATAACACTGATCTGAGCTGGCGGACCGCGCTCACAAATCAGTGGAAGCTCCAAGAAGAAAATGCCAATGAAAGTTATGAAAATGACAGTGAAATTAAAAAAACAATGACCCTTTTTCTGCATTTTTTCAATTTCTTTGTTGTCAAATACATGACTACTGTCCCCGCGGGCCACCGTGGGGGATTCATGGTCCGGGTATTCCTCCCAGTGTGTTCTGGGAAAGAAACATCGAATCGAATCATAAAACAAGCAGCCTGAGGCAGCAGAGGCACCACGCAGTCAGCAGCACAACAACAACCAATATTTGTAAATAAATAAATAAATAAATAAAAGATTTATAGTTACTGTGCAAACGTCTTATATAAATTTGGTCTTTGATGTTTATTTTACATTACTGCTCTTTATAGTACATTTTTACGATATTTAGAAACTTTTCATTTCATTATGTTTGAGAGCATCTTCACTTAACAGATTTATTTACACGTGTCTAAGACTTTTGCACCGTCCTGTCAGAGCGTCTCTCATTCAGTGTCCCAGCCAGCCAAGGATTCAAACTGGAGACCTTCCTGTCAAAACCATCCCCAGGCGGCTGCCACCAGTCAGCCAGGAAGTCAAGACGAAAGCTAGCAACACATGAGAAACATTTTAAAATCCTAACTGATGTTGATCGCACACATACCGACGGATCTGACTCAAGTTGTTAAAATACTCAGACTAGACGTCGGTTAGGTCCGGGGGGTCACGCACACTAAACCATATGATCAAGGTTCCTGCAGAGATTCTCGCAGGAACCGACGCAAACCAACGCGAACGCAGTCAAACAACAAGCAAGACTGATGCATGATGGGGATATATAGTCTGTCCTAGACTCATGCAACACTGGCTTGCATCTTGACCTACAGGATATGAATACATCCAAAACAGCAGCAGAGAGAGAGAACCCTTTTCTAGGAAGGGTTCGGCCTCGCCACCACAAGCGTCCTTCCTCAGCATCTTTCATCTGGTAGTCCAGTACGCACCAGAGGAACGACAGAGTCACTTTAATATTTCATGAGGAAATAAAACTATAAAATTCATGCAGTTCCATTTCTATTCCCTCCTCTTCCACTTAGACCGGGTGTGTTGTTGTCATGCTAGTCATTTCACTGTGTGTGTGTGTGTGTGTGAGAACCATAATAACTAGAGGTAACAGACTCTATCAAAGCTGAATCAATAACCGTCAGTCTGGTGATCCAGTCCTGATGGATGCTGTCCAGCCTCAGGTTGCTCGTTCACCTCAGCAGAACTAAACCACGTCCCCCAGGACCGCCGCCACGCTGATCCAGCTCCTTCAGCTCTGTGGCGTTTCTGTGATGCCTCAACGCTTCACCAGGTAGAACTACATCAGAGCCAGCCTCCAGTCTGCTGTCAATAAAGTTCATCTGCAGCGAAGGTCTCTCTCTCTCTCTCTCTCGTTAATCCTGCCTCGCCACCTGAACCAACCCGGTGGGCAGCAGAGAGACTAAGGCCTCTCCTCCTGTTGTTCATGTGTAAACAGTGTGGTGACTCAGTTCAGTGTAGACTGAGTCTCCATCACCTACCGGTCCACGTACATCGGAGGAAAAACAAATCCCCTGAATCTCGGGAAGCTGTTGTTTTTATTATTCTTTTAAAAATAGAAAATGTATTACCAATTAGAAGAAGGGCAGCAAAGGTGGCGGAGCCCCGTCAGCCAGCATCCACCCTGAGACCCCGAGACCACGAGACCACAAGACCCCGAGAACCTGGGTCTTCATGTCACAGACCTTTTAAGATCCTGACTGTCCACATTCTCTAATTGGGGATTGTGGCAGGCTGGGTGTGTGTGTGTGTGTGTGTGTGTGTGTGTGTGTGTGTGTGTGTGTGTGTGTGTGTGTGTGTGTGTGTGTGTGTGTGTGTGTGTGTGTGTGTGTGTGTGTGTGTGTGCGCTTTTGCATCTCACGACACACACCTGGATGTAAAACGCATCACTTCCTGTGCTGCAGGACGGGGGAAGACCTCCCTGACACCGCCTGCTCAGACCAGTACATGTAAAAGCTTTTCAGCAAACTGGGTTAAGATCACTACGACATCACTACGACATCACTACGACATCACTACGACATCACCCGGCGGGAGAGAGCAGCGGAACGCCACAGGGTCATCACCGGACGGTAACGTTGTCTAAGCGTCCATTAACGGCGCTCTCTCTGTAACCCCGTCCTGAAGTACCAGACTGAACGGGCTCTTCACCTCAAAACCAAGAGGGAGGCGGGGATGGATGGATGGATGGATGGATGGATGGATGGATGGATGGATGGATGGATGGATGGATGGGGAGGAGAGAGGGAGGGCGGGACGGAGGGGGAGGAAGGGAGGAGAGAGGGAGGGCGGGACGGAGGGGGAGGAAGGGAGGAGAGAGGGAGGGGGGGAGGGAGGGGGGAGGAAGAGGGAGGGGGGGGAAGGGAGGAGAGAGGGAGGGGGGGAGGGAGGGAGGGGGGGGGAGGGAGGAGGAAAAGGGACAAAGGATGGAAGTTGTTGTGATTCTTCGCCAACAAAGAGCTCAAGATTTACTGCTGTGATAAAGGATAAAGAATGTATGGTGTGCTGTGTGTGTGTGTCCATCCATATGTGTGTGTGTGTGTTGGATGTTCTCTCTCTCTCAGCCGAGTGGAACAGGAAGGCTCAGGAAGCACCACCACCGGGTCTGGGGGGGGGGGGGGCACGCGAAGGTTTGGGTGAACCAGTCCGACCGGTACTGCGCCCGGTTACAACGCTCACCTGCAGTTTGAACCGAGTTAGAAAAACTTACATTTCATTTTTGTTAGTTTCCCTCTCTTCTCTCTCCTCCCCTGTCTTGTCTTTGTCCTGTTTTCTGTGTTGTCTAGTAAGTCTTAGCTCTTGTTTATTTGATGCACTTATTTGTCTCATTTTTTAATAAAAGTAGGTATCTAACTTATTGCACTCTTACCTCAACACTAGTTCTGCTCTTAGTTGCTTGTTTAGGAAGGAAATGCACTTATGACGCACTATGTCAGCACTAATTGGTGAATTAATAAATAAATAAATAAATAAATAAATAAACCTGATTTTGACACAGTGGGAGTATTAAATGGAGTGCAGTAATTGCCACCATAGTCTTGATTAATACAGGATTACCAGGATTACCAGGATTAGCTACAGAAAAGTGAACAAGTATAAAAACTGACTTTCTCGGTATGAAAATTTTTACTTTCATACCATGTTACAGGAAACCGCAATAGAGAAGCTCTCCATTCATATTTAGTGGTAAAATCGATCAAAAATCTATTTGAACACACTTCAGAAAGAGTCTGAAGGAGTCCCCCCCCCCCCCCCCCCCCCCTACTCTCTCACAGCGGGGGTCTAGTCCGAGATGATGACGCAATCTCACTTGTCAGTAGAGATCGACCGCCTCGCTTCTCAATGGCTTCGTTTTACCACTCGGGATTCAGGAAGAAAAGAAATGCAAGTGTAATATTCAGAGTGTGTGTGTGTGTGTGTGTGTGTGTGTGTGTGTGTGTGTGTGTGTGTGTGTGTGTGTGTGTGTGTGTGTGTGTGTGTGTGTGTGTGTGTGGTTTTTTTTAAGGCCAAGAATCCCTCCAGTTGATTTTATGAAAGATTTTAGGAAATAATGCAGGACCCTGCAGGACGTGTTCTCATCTCATCTCACAATCTCATCTCTCCTTAATGCTTTCAACTATGTGTGTGTGTGTGTGTGCATGTGCGTGCGTGTGTGTGTGTGTGTGTGTGTGTGTGTGTGTGTGTGTGTGTGTGTGTGTGTGTGTGTGTGTGTGTGTGTGTGTGTGTGTGTGTGTGTGTGTGTGTGTGTGTGCGTGCGTGCGTGCGTGCGTGCGTGCGTGCGTGCGTGCGTGCGTGCGTGCGTGCGTGCGTGCGTGCGTGCGTGCGTGCGTGTGTGTGCGTGTGTGTTTAAGGCCAAGACTCCCTCCAGTTGATCTAAAAGATTTTCTGAAATAAAGCAGGACCCTGGAGCATCACACTGCTCTGGAGAAAAATAAAAAATGATCTCATCTCTCCTTAATGCTTTCAACTACGTGTGTGTGTGTGTGTGTGTGTGTGTGTGTGTGTGTGTGTGTGTGTGTGTGTGTGTGTGTGTGTGTGTGTGTGTGTGTGTGTGTGTGTGTGTGGTCTCTCACCCCAGCAGCGAACCCCAAACTTCCATCCAAGATGCGCTTCTGAAAGGAGCAGAGGGAAAACGATTGACACAGGAAGGAGATTCTCTGTTAAAAACCTGGACAGGAAACGACTAGGATGTGATGTGAGCTGAACATGCAACTGTAAAGAGCCTGCTACACATTTAGCTGCACTATTCTGCCATGATTTCTCATTTCAGAGGCTTTGGCTGCATTTCAAAGACGTGTTCCTCATATCGATCATTACCTCTCACTCAGCCATCAGTGAGAAAAGGTACTGTCTCTTAACAACGGTAACTATGGTGACGGCTGACCACGGTTTCAACTCACTCTACTATCCGGAGACCGTTAGCTAAATAATGCTACATAGCTAGCATCATATTAGCCTGAATTCATTAAATTACATTTGAGAACCCAGGTCACATGATTAGCACGCTAGCTAACGTATCTAGTAGAAGCTAGCGTTAGCAGTGGCTAGTAGTAGTAGAGTGTTTTGGAGTAGAGACTAGGGCTGAAGACAAGACAGTTTACTGAGTCACAGTAACCTACATTTGGAGACAAATCTACCTGATCACACTGATCACTTTGACTGAGAACGTTACTGGAGGATCTCCAGACACACCACAACAAGTCTCTCTAGTTTTTCTAGCCTGGTTGTATATTTAGCCTTTATTTGCGCAGCGCTAATTCTCCCATGAACCCATGGTGCCGCCCGTCACGGCTGCTGGGAGATTTGTGACGTAACTGCAAAGCCTCCATAGTTAAAGGTAAACTTCATAACCCTCCTCATATTATGATGTTATTCACATTATTCTGAACTTGAAGAAATAACTTGGACCGCACTCAATTTCCAAGCTGTCTCTATACCAGCCTAAGGAGAAATGATCCATCACTAGTGGGAAAAGCAGGGGAGATGCATTTCCTACTGAAGAAAATGAAAAGTGCTTTTGATAAAGCTCGTCTTTGATGTTGTACCCACTTTCAAAGCTGTGGGCTCAAGTCACGGTCAGTCAAGGTACTTCCACATTTGAAACTGAAACGTCTCTGTCTGAACTATCCACCCCAGCCACCATACCTACACCATACCTGTCGACTGGAGAAGACGAAGACCAGGGCGGCCCCGGCGGCGGTCAGGCCCCAGGTGAACAGAGTCCCTAGCAGGGCCTGGATTACTGGGCTGTAGCCGACTAGCATGGTGCCCGACCTGGAGAAACAACACACACACACACACACAGTCATCTAATGCCACGTTCACATCATACTGGAAGAACAGGACGACATCTTGGTGCTGCAACTGAGAGGCGTTCAGGTGTTCATTAGAAGGTCAAATGTTGCGGTACTCCTATCGTGAGGTATTTTACGATGAACCAATATTATTTTCTTTCTAAAGACCTAAAAAGGAGCAGAGGAAACTGATATCGGTGCATTCCTGTATTGACACACTTCTGCAATGTGTGATTGCAAAATGTATGATTGCAATTAGGACATGAACATAACTGCCACGCCGCCGTTACGAAGCTGATCTCTGTACTTGATGCCCGCAAGAAAGACAGCAACAGAGAAGAAGAACAGGAATATAACCGACATAGGCAAACGCATCATAAATCAACATGTGTGTCTATAATCCTGCTTCATTACCACTCTAGTACCCGCCCGCTGTTTCAACACTCACTAAATCCTGTTCAGTCAGGACATGTCTAATCCCAGGACGGTGTTCTCCTCACTGGGATGACACCAGTTATCACTATAGTTATGCCACATTATAACTGACGTGTTCATGTTCACAGACCGTGGGTACAGACACGACAACAAGAGGCTTTATTTTAGCTTCAACTGACAGCTGACACTTTCACACTCGCATAGATAAAAATGTGTGTGTTGTGAATATTGGGATCAATATGCCAGTTTAAGAGGTAGAAAACACTGTCTCTCTCTCTCCCACACACACACACACACACACACACACACACACACAGAGAGAGAGAGAGAGAGCATTTAATAGACACCATACTACTGGAGTATACATAATACTTAATCATTTTCATTCATTGCTGTTCTTACTTGTGGCATGTACTTTTATATTGTTGTACATGTTGTTCTTTGTCTGTTCATATACGTTTGCTTTGGCAACATAAGCAAGTCTTTTCATGGCAATAAAGCTTTTTCAAATTGAAAATTGAAATTGAGAGAGAGAGAGAGAGAGAGAGAGAGAGAGAGAGAGAGAGAGAGAGAGAGAGAGAGAGATAACTGAGGCCAGCTACCCAATACTGACAGGGTATTTCCTCGCCGTATTTCGCTGAAACGCCGTTTAGTAACATTAATAAACAACAACACAACAACCGGAGAGGTTCTGGCTCGGTCCGGTTCGGTTTCTAGGTAAAGAGTAGCTTGAGTTTCAGGTTTACTTACTGTTTCCACTGGCAGCCCGACTCCTATGTATTTACTTCCTACTTCCCTGTACACGTGTCTATGACAGAGGAAGCCCCGCCCCTCCTCGCAGCCTATTGGTCAATGACTGTGGATCAGCCGCGGAGGGGGCGGCGTCAGTCATTTAAAAAACAACCCACAGGATCCCTAAGAGAACAAAATGTGCCGTTTAGATGAATTGAACTCGCGCTGTGTATTAAACTGGGAGATCACAGATTCAGATATTGCAGGTTTTATTTTGAGGTTATTAAGGTTGTAGCTACTGCAGACATCCACAATAATAAACCAATACTGTCCACATCTGTTCCTGAATGTTGTCAGTACATTACCTTCTGATTGATTAAAAGACAGAAGTGATTGATAGATAGCCACCAGCAATATGGAGGTCCACTCCCACTAATAGCACCGACCCACTATGGACAAGATTTTCCATCCCCTTGATTGTGCTCTTCTTAAAATCTCAAAAGCTCCATTTCCACACTTAAATACTCTCACTCTTTGTCACTCTTCATTCACACCTCTATTCATAAATGACACACTTCAATAAAGTCATGATATGCTCTTTACCACAACATATAGCCCTTTGATGTTGAACAGGTCCATCAGGCTTATTACTGTGCTCCTGAGAGAGAGCTATATGTGGTGGGCTGGCTAGGGCTGCCAACAATAAATCAATTAATCACTGACAAGTTCATTGAATTCAGTTGATTGCACATTGATATTTGAAGGAAGCTACCGAGACTATGAAGAGGAACAACACTGGAGAATAGTTCTGGTTGATTTTGACCGTTGTGGTGTGTCTGTAGATCATCCAGTAACGTTCTCAGTCAAAGTGATCAGTGTGATCAGGTAGATTTGTCTCCAAATGTAGGTTACTGTGACTCAGTAAACTGTCTTGTCTTTAGTCCTAGTCTCTACTCAGTCAGTCAGATGAACCATCAGCTCCCAGCAGGGTGAGGACTTTCTTTTCAGAGGGCATTTTTTAGCTTTAATCAATTTTTTGGGCATTTTTATCTCTCAGTCATTCAGTCAGTCATGAGTTTTATTGAAATATGAAATAACACAGTTGCATTCCATATTACCAAATAAACTCTCAATCTCTACCACTAACATTTGTTTTTTTTTTCAAATCATAATCCCACATGTTCCAGACTTCTGTCCCGCTGGTGTAAACTGGCGGTAGGCCTTGTCCCCGGTCTGGTTTCCACCCTCAACCGTGTTTTTGTTGTTTGCATTTTCTTCTTCTGCTTGGCTTTCGCAGGTCGCAACTCTTTGGTTGTTTTCTAATCAAAAACGGCTCCGGCTCTGGAAAGCATCGCCTGGTCACGGGCTCCCAGGAATCACCTATGATTGACTCATATTGGTCGAGCTGATATGATCCACCGGGCACAGATGGAAAAACAAAATCAAATGACAAAACAACAGCACACTTTATCCACACTATGATGCTGTCATGCTCACTTGGAGTTTTAGATACTGCTTTCTTCAGCGCTTCCTGACTTCTCTGCCCTTGGATGATGGAGAGCTATAAGCCACTTGCAGCATCCTCAACCCCTGAAGCAGGAAAATCATCTGAATGTCAAGGATTCACAGATCACATATATCATGTTGAAGTTTCACATTTCCTGTGGCGACTTCAGTTCGTCTCTGCTGTCTCTGTCCGGTCGGTGTTTCCTCACTGCTTCATGCTGCACCATGGAGCTTCTAGTGTGTCAACCTTTAAATCGACTGGTTCAGTAATTGATTATTATTGATCAAATAATAGATACATACATACAGATAGTTACTTTTTCATTCCATTTACTTGTGTGTTTTGCTATTTTTTTCCATCTCACAATTCATTTGTCTGCTTCTTTACACTTTATGTTCGGGCCACACTTTATTAAATAACTCTCTTTAATTAGACGACATAGCAGCTAAAATTGGTGCCAACCCACAAGTGAAGTAACAGGAGTTCTCATTGGCCAGCTGGCCTGTGGATGTTGGTGTTGCCAGAAATCAAGATATTGGAAACGATGAAGGGAGTAAACCTACTGACATTGAGCTTGCATCAGTCTTGCTTGGAAGAAGCTTTTACTGAATAAATCAAAAAAAGTTCTTCAAGCATCAAGACTTAAGACTCTTTTCTTTTTTGGTAGCACTTACACTTGCAGACATTTAACATTAAAGTTGTAGTACCTTTCACTCTCTTGTCAAGGACAGGCTGAACAGGTTGAGTTCCTCTTGAAGTTGTTGAAGAGAAGCTGCGGTAAAGTGCACTGTTGTCTGTTGAGAATAGGCGGGACAAAGGAAGGGGGACGAGGACATAAACATGCTGAAAGCATTTTTAAGTGTGCACATGTCTGTGGGGAGAGGTGTGTGAGCGTGCACGTGTGTTTGTGCGTGTGCACGTGTAGACTGTTCCTTCCATCCAAAGTACTTCGCAGGCCTCCTGAAGTGCTTCTGAGTGGTCCATGCTGTGTTTTGACAGGGAGCAGAGGAGGGGGAGATAAGTGATGTTGCTTAGGAATTTTCCTTTCACCCCTGTGGAAATTTCCACAATATTTGGTCTGTTATCCGACCTCATTGACCCCATCAGCGGTAATTCCTAAGCATCTTGACCTTTGACCCTTATCACCAGCCACTGATATGACTCTCCCACTCAGCCAAGCAACCAAATATTTGAATGAATTGAAAACCTGCTGAGGAAGAAATGATTAACCTTTTGGCACATTTACTGCAATCACTGGAGGTTAATTCCAAGTGAAGTTGAAATTTTGATTGCTTGTAATGGTGTTAATCTCTTTTATTATATTTTGTCCACTCATTGCAAGTCACTCTGGATAAAAGTGTCAGCTGAATATTATCTTAGACCTACTGAAGAAATTCTGAGAATTTCATGATTGCCCAACATGGACCCAGGAGTTTGTGATGGACGGGGTTGGAAAGTTAACTGAATGCTGCATATATTTCTAGTACATCCCTGTAGAGACGTTCATGGTGATAATAACTCATGGTTCAATCAGGGTGGGAAGTCAGCACCAGTCACCAGCCCAACACCGGTATGCTTGGCTCGCTCTGCAACATTTTTCAAAGAACTCAATATTAGGACACAAAATGCTTAATATTATCAACTTGTCACTTTCTACTGCCATTGTGACCTCCACTTTTAAAGCAGCGGTGATTAAGACACGACTTTCAAAAACCAAACCTTGACCTGAACGTTCTTCAGACCCACGGACTGATCTCAAACCAAAATGCTCAAAAGAAACGTTGCCAGTCAACTGACTGATTACCTGCCCAGTAACAATCTATTCGAAACGTTTCAATCAAAGGCGTAGGTGTCAAACTCTGGGCATCACATCACAGTGATATGCTGTTGGCCTGGCAGTAACTCTGCTTTCCCTCAGTTCATTGACACGATTGAAACTAAATATATAAATTCACATGAGAAAAGTGGTATGAGAGAGGGTGAGGAGAACTGTTGGTCAATGTCAGAAAACACTAAACTGAATCCCTGATCCGAAGGGCAAACACTCATATTATTGTTCAAAGGCATCAAAGGGAGATTACAGTATACAGTACATGTATTTGAGGTAGAAATAATTGGGGGGGCAATTACTTCTTCTTCTTCTCTTGATATCGACCCCTGTCTCCTCCCAGATGGCTTCAATCAGGCTTCAGAACTTTTCATCCCACCGAAGCCGCTCTCACCTCCTATCCACTGATTCAGCCTCAGTGATGCTACTACTCGACCATAACATACTCTTAGATTGTCTGGAGGACGACATCGGCATTCAAGGATTGATGCTTTCGTGGTTTATTAGAGAGAATGCATTGTGTCTTCCACAACAATATCACATCAGAGGCTTATAAACTTTGTTGTACCGCAAGGCTCAGTTCTGGGCCCATTGCTATTCTCGATCTGCATGCTACCTCTTGGTGAAGTCATCCATAAATTTGGCATTTCATTCAAATCTGTTGAAAGATGACACTCCTGAGTCACTCTTGAAACCCTTTGCATGATTATTTCAATGTCCTCTTCTTTTGTTTACCAAATGTTAGCATAAAAAATCTTCAACTTCAACAAAATGCTGCTGCGGGTCTTGTCCTCCCTCCACCGGCTCCCAATTCATGCCAGATGTGACTTCAAGGTGCTTCTGCTAACTAGATCTCATTGCATCATCTATACCACCCATCCCCCTACTGCAGGACGCTGGCTTCTTTCATCCCCTCAAAGAAGAAAACAGCAGGCAGCAGCTTTTTCTAGAACGTTCTCCCTGCTGCAGGTAGAGAGACAAATTCTCTAGACGCTTTTAAATTCAGGCTTAAAACTAATTTAGTTGAATTTCTTCTTCTTCTTTTTTTTTTTTTTACATCATTTGGTCAACCTTAGCTTTGCATATTCCAGGAGTGACTCAGTCTCTTCTTAGTGAGGTTAGACCAGTTAGTGAGGTTAGACCAGTTTGTTAGGTTAGACCAGTTAGTGAGGTTAGACAAGATAGTTAGGTTAGACCAGTTTGTTAGGTTAGACCAGTTAGATAGGTTAAACCAGTTTGTTAGGTTAGACCAGTTAGTGAGGTTAGACAAGATAGTTAGGTTAGACCAGTTTGTTAGGTTAGACCAGTTAGATAGGTTAGACCAGTTAGTTAGGTTAGACCAGTTTGTTAGGTTAGACCAGTTAGTGAGGTTAGATCAGATAGTTAGGATAGACCAGTTAGTGAGGTTAGACCAGTTTGTTAGGTTAGATCAGATAGTTAGGTTAGACCAGTTAGATAGGTTAGACAAGATAGTTAGGTTAGACCAGATAGTTAGGTTAGACCAGTTAGTGAGGTTAGACCAGTTAGATAGGTTAGACCAGTTTGTTAGGTTAGACCAGTTAGTGAGGTTAGACAAGATAGTTAGGTTAGACCAGTTAGTTAGGTTAGACCAGATAGTTAGGTTAGACAAGTTAGATAGGTTAGACCAGTTAGTGAGGTTAGACCAGTTTGTTAGGTTAGATCAGATAGTTAGGTTAGACCAGTTAGTGAGGTTAGACCAGTTTGTTAGGTTAGATCAGATAGTTAGGTTAGACCAGTTAGTGAGGTTAGACCAGTTTGTTAGGTTAGATCAGATAGTTAGGTTAGACCAGTTAGTGAGGTTAGACCAGTTAGATAGGTTAGACCAGTTAGATAGGTTAGACCAGTTAGTTAGCGCTGGTTCAGGTTCCTGCTGATCAGTTTATGTGTCCTGTGTTCTGGCCAGTGTGCACCTGTTGTGTTGTGTTTGCGTCTCATCTCTCTTTTGGCTGCCGGTGGTGAGCGTTGGCGTCCTTTGCGGTCCTCGACTCTTCCTCCCTCCTCGCGAGATCGGTTATGGAGATCGGTCGTTCTCATGATCACCTTGACGACAGTGGCGGTGACGATGGTGACCAACACGTCATTGATGTCCCTGCACCGGTTCTGGATGTCGACCTCAGCGTTCATATTCTGTTCATTCTGTCTTTTTAGTTTACGTTCTATTTGTTATCAACATTTCATTTCAGTTTGCCCATCGGACACCTTGTCCCTCTCTGTGAGGCCCTTCCCAAGGTTGTTTTGTGTTTTTGTCTGTTCTCATTGAGGGTCAAAGGTCGTTGTTATTGATTTCTCAGTGTTAGAATATGGACATGTGACGCCCTTTGAAGATGCAACTGTAATTAAAGGCCTATACAAATACATTTTACTTGACTTGATTCGACACTGTTTGGAAGTTCTTTTCAAGTCTAAAAAAAACCAATCTGGCAATTAAACGTTTTATAATAATTTTTCTTCACACTCACAGGTAAAACCCTTCACACCTCCGAGCTGCTCAGGAAAACCACAACTGGAACCACTTCACTGGAACAAGTGGGGCTTAAGTGCCTTCAAAACCCTGTTGATATCACATGTTGATAGCACGTGGCCCGTGAACACGAAAGTTAACACCTATCCTCCGACTGTGTTTCAGCAATGTTACGCAGCATCTGATTAATGAGACCAGATGCTCCAGCTGTGATCGTGACTGTGTCGGGCCTTCACACATCTCACTCTGCATTGTCGCAATTAAAGAAGAACCAGGATTTCATTATACATGGGTTACTCACTCTGGGTCTGCGGTTCATGTTTCTGGGAAACAAAAGGAAAAGAAAACTAAACCGATTCCCAGAAACAATAAATAAGACGAAAAGACAACTGCAGTTTCCACATTTCTTGGTTAGCTTCCCCTCCGTTTGCAGCATGCTGAAAGCATTCTGTTCAGCATTCCCGTCCATCTGCAACGTATTTTGAAAATGTCACCAGGAAATTACAAACAAATTCCTGTGACCACGGAATGATCTTTTAAGACGCTTGGAAATACCTCTCAAATACCTCTCAAATACCTCTCAAATACCTCAGATGGCTTGAGCGAGGTAGTTCAGTGTTGAGGTTACGTTTCCCCGGGATGCCAGAGTGTCTGACAGAATGCCGACTGCATCGCCGTGAAATACTGTCTGTGAAATACCAAGCATCTCCAAAAAATGTAGCTCCATGAAGCAAAGTGTTTGGAGTGACGGGTTTTTTATGGGGGTGGAAGCAGCGGCTCGCATCCTGTGAAGTGTTGGTCTCCAGGGGGAAGTTAACCAGCGACCCAATCAGGAGCCCAAACTACAAAGGCATTTTTCAGTTCACTGCTACCAGTTAAAAGCCGGCGTCGGGACTCGGTAGATCCGGGGCAATAAAACAACAACAAAGGTGAGGAAACCTTTTGCGGAGATCAGAATCACACCTTGGAATTGAAAGAATAAATCCCAGAGTAAAGATGAGCCTCACTGTCGTCTCTGTGTGGTTGTAGAACCGCTTTAAAGAGTGTAAAGCCCCATTCGGACGGTTAGTTTTACAGGGTAACGTGGGTAATAAAACATTTGCGTGGCTCCTCGGTAATTTCAGTCATCGATCCGGACGGGATTCAAATTTACAGACGGAGGAACGTAATACCCGGATGTTTACGTCACTCGCGCGCCAATAGCTAGCTAGCTTGATTGTACGTTCGTCTCATTCAAGAGAGCAAAAGCCTCCTCAAGAGCTTCCATTTCAAACCGGGGTAGGAGAGGAAAATCACTGACATGGCCGTTCTGGACGGGATTAACATGACTGAATAGCGCTGTAATAAACTGGATTACCTGAACCTCACCTAGAGAAAATAATCCCGTCCAAATGGGGCTTTTATGTGTGATCACCGACTATACCGAGTTCCCCATCATAGCTCCCACAACCTGAACTCACTAACAGGATCATTTCTGAAGACGCTGCCCGGAAAAATCAGGGTGGTAAAGTAAGCTATGAAGCCCTATGGACTACTGCTGGACTAGACCAGAGTCCCTCAAACCCGGGCCTCGGGGTCCAGAGTGCTGCTGGTTTTCTCTCCTACCAGGAAGTTAATTACATTCACCTGGCATCTCAGGTCTTAATTAGATTAGTCTTGATTAGACCGCTAGAATGGAAACTACTTGGCAGAATAGAAAACCAGCGGTACTCTGGACCCCGAGGCCCGGATTTGAGGAGCACTGTACTTTACCATTCCACCTCACGCTCCCCAGCCTCCGAGTACCGAAACACATACCACATACCAAACACAAACACAACCACCAGATCATGAAATCTGCTGAAACCGCCGGTAAACCTTCCAGAAGTAGAACGAAAAGAAAGCACACACCAACAAAAACGAATTATGGATGAAATAACCAAGAGTTAGTATTTGCAGCGGAGGTATTATCAGGGGAGAGAAGAGATTCAGGAGACGAGGAGGAGGAGCGAGGAGGAGGAGCGAGGAGGAGGAGACGAGGAGGAGGAGCGAGGTGGAGGAGCGAGGAGGAGGAGACGAGGAGGAGGAGCGAGGAGGAGGAGCGAGGAGGAGGAGCGAGGAGGGGGAGACGAGGAGGAGGAGACGAGGAGGAGGAGACGAGGAGGAGGAGATGAGTAGGAGGAGCGAGGTGGAGGAGCGAGGAGGGGAGACGAGGAGGAGGAGATGAGGAGCGAGGAGGAGGAGACGAGGAGGAGGAGACGAGGAGGAGGAGCGAGGAGGAGGAGGAGGGGAAGCGATGCTCAGCAGATTGTTGGGAAATCGTTTCTCAGCTCATCTGAAATGACGATCTGAGGTGGTGGAGGATTCTGGGGTATTCCAGTTATGCGTGTCGGAAAGGCAACAGGACGGAGGTCATCACTCATCTAGGGTCTTTAATCTCCCCCGCCTCACCCCGCCTCACCCCGCCTCACCCCGCCTCACCTCCCTCTCTCTCTATCTCGCCCATCTTCCCTCTCTCTCTCTTTCTCCCCATTCCTCCCCTGTTGCCTTTCTTACTTTTCTCTTCATCAAGCCCTTCTTATCTCTCCTCCTCGGTGATGGATGGACCGCCGTAAGACAAACAAAAGGGGGGAGGAGGAGGGAGGAGGAGGAGGAGGAGGGGGGGTTGGGGGGGGGGGCGGTGGCAGAGACAAAGAAACAAAAACAGCATCCATGTCAAAAGTCAAAAACAAACCTCTGACAAAACAGACGGGGGGCTTTTGTTTCCTGTCAGCAGATTTACTCAGTGGAAGTCAATCTAAATGTGTAAAGGTGGGTGGCCCGGGTGTGTGTGTGTGTGTGTGTGTGTGTGTGTGTGTGTGTGTGTAGTCCAGCTCGTTGTTTGACCCCCCGCTGAACTGTGAAGGAGCATAGGAGGCAGAAAGAGAGAGGGGAGCGCAAGGGTGGAGCGTGGTGAAAGAAAAGGATGGGGGGGGGGAAACGAAGCAAACAGAGGTGGAGGGGAGACGAAGGGGGGGAAAAAGAGAGAGAGAGGGGTAGAGAGATATAGAGAGAGAATGAGAGGAAGAGAGAGAGAGAGAGACTTTGTGGCGTGTTGAGTTATGAAAACAAAAGTATTGTAGCAGATGGAGCCTTTACCTTGGAAACAGCATAACAGAGCAGAGGGACTGAGGAGCCAAGCTGGAGTTTATCACAATCTCTGGAGACTCAAGGTCCACACACACACACACACACACACACACACACACACACACACACACACACACACACACACACACACACACACACACACACACACGGCAGCAGCAGACACACTCCTCACGCCTGTGGGGGGAGATATAAAAGGACTCCCAGGGAGAGAGAGCGGTCAGGCAGGCGTCCGACCGACCGTCCAGCTCCACCGAGGCAGAACTCTGCTGTGTTTACATGAGTGTGTGTGTGCACGTGTGTGTGTGCATGTGTGTGTGTGTGTGTGTGTGTGTAGAGACAAGCACGCTGTCTTTGCGTAAACTTTGACCGTTTTTGTTTTTTTGTTTTTTTTAAAGCGAGAAGGTCCAGACCAGATGGGAGGTCGGGGACCGGTTTGACCCCCCACCGGGTCGCCGTCGTCTGATTGGTTCACGCTGGTTTCTTCTTCTGTGACGGGGAGTCGATCTAAACGCCGTCAGACTTTTTTTCATTCTGTTTATTTCTTTGCCTCTGATGCGTTGAGGCAGGATGGACGACAACAGCAGCTACGTGGACCGGGACGTCTTCTCCGAGGGCGGCGCCCCCCCGGACGGCTTCAGCATCACCATGGCGGTGCTCTGCCTGGCGGTCTGCCTCCTGGGCCTGGCCGGGAACTCCCTGGTCATCGTCGCCATTCTGAAGCTGGACAAAATGGCGTCGGCCGCCACGGTGTACATCTTCAACCTGGCGCTGGCCGACGGGCTCTTCATGGTGGGGCTGCCCTTCATCGCCATGCAGAACTTCCATAACCGCTGGGCGTTCGGCGACCTGGCCTGCAAGCTGGTCATGGTGCTGGACGGCATCAACCAGTTCACCAGCGTGTTCTGCCTGACGGTGATGAGCGTGGACCGCTACATGGCGCTGGCCGACCCGCTCCGGTTCGCCCGCTGGAGAACCCCGCGCCGCGCCAAGACGGTGTCGGCGTTCCTGTGGCTGTTCTCGCTGCTCGCCGTCCTCCCCATGGCGCTGCGGTTCTCGGCGCGCCACGGCCTGTGCACGCTGGACCTGGCGCCGGGCTCAGGACGCCTGGTGGCTGGGCTTCCTCACCTACACCTTCGTCCTGGGCTTCGCCTTGCCGTTCACGGTGATGACGGCGTCCTACGCGGCGCTGCTGCTCACCCTGAGGTCCCAGCGGCTCCGGGCCGCCGCCGCCGCCGGCGCCCCGACGACCCACGAGAGCCACCGGCCGGAGCGCCAGGTCACCAAGATGGTGGTGGCGGTGGTGCTGGTGTTCGGCGTGTGCTGGCTGCCGTTCTACGCCTTCAACTTCTGCTCGCTGTACCGGATCCAGCTGGTCCAGACCTTCGCCCGGGGGTTCGAGTTCGTGGTGCTGCTGTCGTACTCGTGGAGCTGCGCCAACCCCATCCTGTACGCCTGCCTCTCCGAGACCTTCCGACGGCACTTCCGCGCTCTCCTCTGCCCCGCCAAGCGCTCTCCCAGCATGCACTGCAACACAGAGACCGAGCGGTACGACCTAAATTACACCGGCGGGCGTGACGTCAGCGTGCTGGCGTAGGCGGCGAACGGACCCTCTGGTTTTAACGTTGTCTTATTTACTCACTTGGAGATCAGAGTCGATGATTTATTAGATGTATTAGTTTCCCCGTAGAGAGAAAGCGCCGCTGTCGTCTGTCGTGTGTTGAGTGTTGAGTGTTGAGGGAATCGTGAACGTCGTGAATGAGCTTTAGTCATATTTTCTATAATCAAAAGCAGATTTTCATCCGTCCTCGGGGCTGAATGTCCGTGCATGTTATCCTTGTGTTCATGATGCTTTCTGTTCATCGCTGCGTGGACGCGAGTCTGAGCCGAGTGCTTTCTGAGGGTGTCGTGGTTTCGGGGTGTGAGCGGCGCTACGAGACCCTGAACCGTCCAGGTGAATAGGTATTAATAATAGGTATTAATAATAGGTATTAATAATAGGTATTAATAACAACATCCTGTTCACGCGGTGAGCGAACGTGTCGTCCATTCAGACACCAGCTGCCCTTCGCCGAGGCGTTTAGCACTCTGTTCAATAGCAGAATTCAATTTGGCATTGAGCTTTGACATTACAAACTCCCACCCTTTTGTCTCCCTGATGGACCTTATTGAAGCCACCCACCACCGCCCCCCCCCCCCCCCCCCCCCGTCTGACTCATTTGACTCCTGACGACTCGGAGCAGCGTGGCGACCTGTTATTGGATTTCGCCACAACTAATGAAACGAGGCACAAACGACAGAAGAGGGGCGAGGCGTGGACAGGTGGCGTGCGGACAAGATAACATCGGTGCCTCTGACCAAACCGACACACACATGCACACACACACACACACACACACACACACAGGAAGAGTGACTCACCAACTCGATGACAGCTCCTTGACTCTGTGTTTCCCCCCCCTGCAGCTGGATCGTGTCTTAGGGGGCTGAAAGTGTGGGAGGGTGTCAAGTGTGTGTGTGTGTGTGTGTGTGTGTGTGTGCGTGTGTGTGTGTGTGTGTGCGTGCACTTGCACACGGGAACAAGTGCATTTGTGTGCGTGCATGTGTGTAAAGGTTCAACCTCCCATACGAGCCCTCTCAAATCAACATGTGGCTGATGTCATGATGTCATCGTTGCCATGGCGTTCTGCCTGAATTCCAGCAGCAGATGAGCAGCTGTAAAATATGTCATGTTTTCTGTGTTGTTACTAGAAAGTGAGTGAAGAATACCAGCGTTAGTCTTGTGTGTGTACTTTAATACTTTCCTAAATAGTGTACTGGTGTACTTCCTATACACATACTAACCTTGATTGATTTCAGTGACATCCTCCTGTGTACCTGGTGTTAATAATTGTATAATTGCATTGTAATCTGGTGGCGTAAAATCCCAACATGCAGTGGATCCGACCAGGAAGCAAAACAAACCTGTCAAAAATGGGTTGTCAGGACAGAGAGAGGGGGGGGGGGGGGGGCGTGTTTTTGCTGTTACTTTTAAAGGGAGTAAATATTGGTATTGATTAGTGACGTGGGACCATGTGTGTGTTACTGTGTTTACTGGAGACACATTTTAAATACTTACTCATCCTCTTCGTCCCTGAGTGGACATAAGGCCTCGTTTCTACAGGTGTAAATCACATCCAGACGCAAACCAGACACGAGGCAGATTATAACACCCGGTGTAAACAGGACCAATGTGTCTTACTGAGGCAGATATTAACGCCCGGTGTAAACAGGACCAATGTGTCTTACTGAGGCAGATGTTAACGCCCGGTGTAAACAGGACCAATGTGTCTTACTGAGGCAGATATTAACACCCGGTGTAAACAGGACCAATGTGTCTTACTGAGGCAGATTTTAACGCCCGGTGTAAACAGGACCAATGTGTCTTACTGAGGCAGATTATAACGCCCGGTGTAAACAGGACCAATGTGTCTTACTGAGGCAGATTTTAACGCCCGGTGTAAACAGGATCAATGTGTCTTACTGAGGCAGATTATAACGCCCGGTGTAAACAGGACCAATGTGTCTTACTGAGGCAGATTTTAATGCCCGGTGTAAACAGGACCAATGTCTTACTGGCCGTGGATCAGGAAGTGCTGGTGTGACTTCACTAATACTGATGTTTATTATCACCGCTAGACTCTCTGCATTTAACAGCATTTTGTCACAACATATTCTTGTATATTGCAAATATTGTTTATGAATAAAACTTTTTACTTCACGTGTTTGATTCTCACATTTATCAGTATCACGAACACAAACTAGATTTACTGCCACTTTTTTCTCACCTGTTTCCACTCACTTCCTTATGTGGATGGTAAAAACATGAATGTATCTTTATATGGGTTGAACTGTGAGCGTGGTGGAGGTTACCACCAGCCTCCGGTCAGTCTGGTGCATTTTAGCCGCATGGTGAGTTTGTCGACTATTTGGAGGTCCGGCTCTATTCTCAACCTAGCTGGTCGGTAAGATGTGAAAGCAACAGGTGAAACTTCAGAGACATCGTGGGCGTCTTCCCCCGGCTGCTAGATGAAAGCCAACATTTTCATGATGCACCTTCTCGGGGGGGCGGGGCTTCTCCGGACTGGAAAGGCTCTGTAAATGTCAAGCCCCCCCAGCCGAGACTCGCCGAGACTCACCGTCTGCCGGCTTGTTTTTAAAAGAGGCAGTAAAACCCTGGTCACGTCCACCGAAGGTTTTAAGAGGCGCTCGAGTTCCTCAAACCAGAAAGCAATTTGACGGAGGCGGGGGAGGTGCAGGAGGAGGCGGAGGAGAGCTCAGGACAAATGTGGTAGATTATCTCTGGACTGATATCGGAAAGATGTCGAGGTCCCAAAAATGGTTGTCAACGTTGGTACAGGCTGTCAGTTCAACTTCATTCAGACGCTGGTCTCTAGTCTTTTAAAGCCCCAGGAAACTTGGCTTGAAATAGTAAAGAGAGGTCAATCTCCAATCTCCAATCTCCAACAGTGGACGACAAAAACGCCCCGCTTTTATTTTGAAGTTATGCCCTGGAAAACTGGAGTACGCATTCAAGTGTCTTCTGCAGGTGAAACGTCTCAACTGGAGGAGGATGAACGGACCGAGGACAGGCAGGAATGGCTTCATGCATGTTATTTACTTCTTAAAGCCCCAGGAAACTTGGATTGAAATAGTAAAAATGAACATATGATTTCAAAGTTTAGTGTCTAATTAAACATCCACAAAAATCTGAGTGAAAATAAACGTTCAGAAATATTAGAAAACCTCGTTCAAAAACATCATTTATCTGTTCAGACCATTTCTCAGGACTGTGTAGGCGTCAGATCAGGATTTGATTGACATCCTGACACGATGGATAGCTCCGCCCACGTCAAACTGTCAAGCTGTTGCAACTGTTGGGGGCGGGACAACTGACGTGCATTGTTTAATGATTGGATGAATTAATTATCTGCTTCATAAATCAATTCAACCCCACTGTTCTGAACCCCCCACTCATCTGAACCAGCTTTTCTCATATTTCTGAACGTTTATTTTCACTCAGATTTTTGTGGATGCTTAATTAGACACTAAACTTTGATCATATATTCATTTTTACTATTTCAAGACAAGTTTCCTGGAGCTTTAACGTCCTTACACATTTATATGGAATCACCGCTTATTACATTTTCAACAATGTTCTGTTTCCTCAAAGATGTTCAGGTGGCGGGTCGGCGTTCAGGTTAGGAGGTTTGGAGGTTTTTCAGTAAGTACGCTAAACTTTATTTAAGTCCTTCACAATAAAAGACCAGGAGACAAATAACAGATCAGACAGGATCAAATAAGAGACCTGGGTAAGAACAGGTTCAGCCGGAGGGTCAGTGATTCCTCGGTCATTTCACACACAGCAAACACACAGCCCCGTGCATGATCGATGCTAGTGTGTGTGTGTGTGTGTGTGTGTGTGTGTGTGTGTGTGTGTTGGGGCATGTTTGCTCGGTGGTGTTGTAATCCTGTGGACTCCTCTGTCGACAGAAACACAAACGTACACTAAATCCTCTCAGCTCCGCGGGGAGGATAGATGTAGCGGCGAGGAGGACCTAAAGGTCGCGCTCATGAAAGTGGTCGTGTGTGTGTGTGTGTGTGTGTGTGTGTGTGTGTGTGTGTGTGTGTGTTGTAATTAAACAGGCAGGTCTTTTTTCATTGGCTCTCTTTACTCTGGCTGATCCAACCTTCACCCTCCACATGTAATTAAGACCAGATGCGAACTGCCTGACAGGAAGGCATATTGATGGTGTCCCTGAGAGTGTCCAGTGTGTGTGTGTGTGTGTGTGTGTGTGTGTGTGTGTGTGTGTGTGATTGAGGGAAACAAATCAATAAAGGTCATTTAGTCCATTTACATTAGTTCACTGACTAACAGGCATTTCTTCATCACAACCTCTCTCTCTTTCTATCGCCGTCCTTTTCTCTGCCCTGCCTTCCTCCTCCTCCTCCTCCTCCTCCATCACTCCTCCTCCTTCTCCTCCATCACTCCTCCTCCTCCTCCATCATCACTCCTCCTCCTTCTCCTCCATCACTCCTCCTCCTCCTCCTCCTTCTCCTCCTCGTCCATCACTCCTCCTCCTCCTCTTCCTCATCCTCCATCACTCCTCCTCCTCCTCTTCCTCCATCACTCCTCCTCCTCCATCTCATTTTCTGACAGATTTATCTTTCATATCTGTGTTTTCCATTTCTTTCTGATGAGTGAATCTCTTGTTTTTATTTTAATCTCTGGTCTGTGTTGAGGCGCCGGCGTGTGAAATCAGATCTGAGTCAACGTCATCGCTTCGCTGTGAAACTCTCGTGGTGCGAAAGACAAAACTAAAACGGTTTAGTTTTATTTGACCTGGTCTTGTGCCTCCACTTTAAATGACTTCTCCTCATCTCCTTGGTTGATCTGTCCTCCTGTGCTGGATGTCTTATATTTATCTTTGTATGTATTTGTTTGTATTTTATCATCATATTTATTGAGTTTTTTCTCTTTACCTCATTTTCGCCTCTTCTCAGCAGCAGTGAATGACCTGGAAACGTCTCGGTTGGTAGAAGAATCCACCAAACCACCAACGCAGCGTAATGAGTGAGTGGGTTGAAAATCAAGACTGACTACTGTAGCACGAGATGTTCATCCCTCTGAGGAGTCGAGTCTCTTCAACTCTCACATCAGGATGTTTTTAACTGTTTGTTGTTTTGGACCGAGCAGCAAACTGGTTGCTACACACTGTGACAGAGATGTGTACTAAATAAAGCTCCAGTTATTGTGCTGGTCTATAAAACCTATGCAGGCTCATCTTTGCCTTCAAGACGTCTTTTTAATCAACGTGGCGCTGCTCGGCGGGGCGGGGCCATCACAGTGCTCCAATTATAAAGCTGCTGGGGGTTGAGAGGGGGTTGAGGGGGGGTTGAGGGGGGGTAACCTCGGTGGGTTCAATTTGCAGCTGAAACCATTTGCACTTGAAGTTGGTAACGATAACGAAGGCGTTGACACCGACGCTCGCTTTGCTTAAACGTCTTTGTGAAAAAACATGAAAACATGACATCTATTCTCTTCCAGCTCGACTGAGGAGCAGAGTGAGTCTGGACCTCAACGTACTGCACTCGCCTTGTATTATCACACACCAGGTGCTTCTTCTAGGGTGACTGGGCGGGACGTTGAGGGTTGAGGGATGTCTAGGCTCAATTTCAGTTGCTGAGGTTGTTTTTTTTTTTTTTAAAGCAGAGAAACAGATCAGCCCGTTGCATTCCTCTCTCTCTCTCTCTCTCTCTCTCTCTCTCCATCCTCTCTGTTTTCCTGCCCTTTACATATTCTAAAAAACTTTCCACTTCATTCTTTCGACTGACCGAATCATCCGTCTTACTTTACACGCGTTTATCGTAACTTGAGCTTCTTCCTCTAGATTCCCACTGGAAGGTCCCGGCGTCGTGCAGAGGCCAGTAAACACAACCCGACCATGTTTACCACGGGGCTGTTTTCAGGTCGGAGTTCAGATGAGAGTCCGACTCTCACGGTGATAAGGTCCGACGCTTTCTGTCTCGATCTCCCCTCGTTTGACCCCGTGGCGGTCTGGGCCTCGGCTCTACGATGTACACAGCAGCTGTTTTCTCCACGGGGCCGATGTACTGACGGTTGGTGGAGGCTGATAGTGTTTTTTTACGCAACATTGGTCCATAAATTTGTTGAAAACGTATGTACTTTTTTCGGACCGCGGTATGTAATTACCCGTTAACTGAGACGGAGGCGGAGCTCGCTTGGTCAAAATGGAAGAGCAACCGATTTGTCCCAGAGCTGTCTAGTGGTTCTGGTGGTTTTGGTGGTTCTGGTGGTTCTGGTGGTTCTGGTGGTTCTAGTGGTTCTGGTGGTTTTGGTGGTTCTAGTGGTTCTGGTGGTTCTGGTGGTTCTCCACATCTCCCCGAGTGTTTTCCCATACTTTGTCTGCGAGCGACGACGGCGACAGAAAGGATCCTGCACCTGTTAAGATCCACGTTTCTGCTTATCCAGCTGCATCTGTTCATAATTATGGAGGGTTAAATAAATTATTAAATAAATAAATCATTAAATGAATCATTAAATGTGGAAATAATTAAATAAATGTGGAAATGAACAATTAAATATATTATATTTCCCATTTTAATTAATTAATTGTTCATATATCTCCCCTTTTATTTAATGATTTATTTAATGATTTATTTAATGATTTATTTAATGATTTATTTATTTAATATTGTCACATTTAACCCTCCATACCCGGAGGACGGGGAGCGACAGGTCCAGATACAGACACGTTTCATCGGTCTCTGTCTGGCCGCCTGCCTGGGAGTCTCTTTTCACTGCATGCTCTGTGAATTTAAGAGGAAACTTTAAGAGGAACCATTTGGGAAAAGTTTCGCTCTCGTTTCCGCAGGTTCCCGCTGCTCCGCCAAATTGTCGCCCTGCCGTCGGCATGTCACGACGGAAAGCAGGTTTTTGTTCGGACCAGGTGGCATATTTTCTCCTCTCGGTCGTCTAGTTTTGGTGATCACATGCAGCCTTCTTGTTTTTAACCGACATGAGAGGAAGCCAGCATGGCGTCCTGCTGCTGCCCTTCCACTTCACAAATCAATGAGCTCTGAGATGTCCTCGATTACATCCCTGTTGTGCTGCGCTGCGATTCGCTTTTAATATTATTCCGGCTTTCCCATTCTAACATGTAGCTGAACAATGGCTGAACCTCTCCACGCCGTCCGCCCGCTTTATACTTCATTTAAACCCGACTGGAGGGGGTCGAGTACACAGGGAGGAGTACCTAATGATGCGTACACCACCAAACAACCTTTCACACATTCATGTTTTCATTATGTTTGCAGTTCTTTTCTGGTCGGTAATATTTTCTCGGAGCAATCGTTCTTCACAACGATGTTATACGATGATGGTGCATGTATTAAGAAACATCCTGATCACTAAATTTTCAGTAATTCTCAGTAATCGCAGGTCACTTCCAGGACGTTTTACTGGCTGCCAAACAAAGAACAATATCTACCATGACTACTGTCACTGTCCCTGAGGTGGCGGCATCCTGACCTACTGAGCAGCTTCAATATACTGCAGCTGAGTCTCCTTCCCTTCCTCCTCTCTTTTTCATTACATTGAAACACAGTTAACCTGTATCAGGGATGGACAACCGTTGGAAATCCTGCAGACTCATCCGGTTTCATACTTTCATACTTTCTCTCTCTCTCTGTTTATCTCTCTCTCTACCACGAATACCAACTTCCTGCTACCCACTTTTATCCTTAATTCAGCTTCCTGCTGAGCTCATTCCCTGCAAACATTTTGATTTTTAATAGATCAGTGGTTTTGCGTCCCGGTCCTCTGGGCTCCAGAGTGCTGCTGCTTCTCCATCCTACCAGGTAGTTGGTTGCATTCATCCTGCATCCCAGGTCTAAATCCTCTTATTAGAAGGGCTGAATGAAAACCAGCAGGGCCCCGGGTCCCGAGCCACTGGGACTGAGAACCAGTGGGACTGAGAACCAGTGGGACTGAGAACCACTAGGACTGAGAACCACTGGGACTGAGAACCACTAGGACTGAGAACCACTAGGACTGAGAACCACTGGGACTGAGAACCACTGGGACTGAGAACCACTGGGACTGAGAACCAGTGGGACTGAGAACCACTGGGACTGAGAACCACTGGGACTGAGAACCAGTGGGACTGAGAATCACTTGGACTGAGAACCACTGGGACTGAGAACCAGTGGGACTGAGAACCACTGGGACTGAGAACCACTGGGACTGAGAACCAGTGGGACTGAGAACCACTTGGACTGAGAACCACTAGGACTGAGAACCAGTGGGACTGACTCCAACACTGAAAACCTGTCAGTAAAGACGCCAAAATGATTCGTCCATCGCTGCAACCTGCATCGCGACCTAAATGTCTCTCTGATGTACAAACAGTTTCCGATGTTTGAATCAGATTTTTTTTTGCCGTGCCTTGATATCATGTTGTGACCTGACGGTGAGTTTGGCCTCCTCTTGCACATCACCATCCGTCAGAAAAATGAAAAGGCCTTGGAGTGAACGAAGGAAATGAATTCATAATGCTGGAAGGTCTAGTGTGGCGATGGTGACCTAGAGGAGACTGTTAGAGCAAGGACAGAAACATATGGGCACCAAATTTCATATCAATCAAACTTTTGTTGTGGGAGGTATGGCTTCATTTTCCATTCCTCCACACACATTCAGCCTCCCACTGACAACAAACAAACCCCAAATCAAGAGGACAGGCGGAGACACGACTAACCTGGATACCAGGATGGAAATAACAGCAGCGTGGTGGAAATGTAAAAACAACAAGATGCATCAAATGTGAATAAAGGAAATGACAGGTTGCAGAAAATGAAAGCAGGAAAACAGTTTCAACAGTATCCGTTGTGGTTTCGGCCAAGCTCGCCGTGCTGCTGGATCGGTTGATGAAGTTGAGCAAGAAGAGGAAGATCCAGTTGGCTCACAACCAGAACGTGAGAGTACTGACAACAGGAAGCTGGGAAATAACAAGTCAAGCTAGTGTTACCATGCTCTGTGATTGTTTGTTTCTCTACATCGTGCAGTTTGGAGTTTTCCCCCTTCTACAAATGTTTCCCTGAAGCTGAAATGATCTCATTGGTTGTGCAGTCTAAATGCAGTCTAACCATACTAGTTATCTAGGTTACCTTCCAAGCTCAAAGCAGCCATACTAGCCTGTAGCTATCTAGTTAGCTAGTTAGCTAGCCTGGTGACCTTCCAAGATCATGAATGAATGAAAAAAGACGTCATTTCTACTTATCAATTTGTGTTTTTGAATTCCTGCTTTGCCATTCAAGTTTAAGTTGCACTCTTTGGCTCCGCCCACTCAGGAGCTAACTAAAACTACAATCTACCTAGGATGTGTTGTCTGCTCAGTTTCGTACCCAGCATGTTTTGTTTGGTTTCTACTTGTTCTTTGTGTGTGTCCATATATGTAGTGATTTCATTTATTGCATCATGTTGCACTGACAGCAATTTCCATGCCCTGATCCTGAGGAAGGTTTGCTATGGAGGCTGATGAGACGCCATCAGCTGATCAAAGCTATTGCTGCCAGAAGATCCAGCAAAGAGCCTGCAGTTGTTTGAATGGATGAGTGGAGAGTGATGTAAAAAACACATGAATTGCAATCTGATAGGCCACAGATCAGATATGTATCAGACTTAGGACCATATATGAACATGATCCACATCAGAAACGAGAAGCTTTGTGTTCACACTGAACTAAAACATCACATCTGTGTCACATGGGAGAGAAAGGGCTGCAGTGTGAACGGAGCCTTGGGGACATTAACGCTTCAACACCTCAACATCTCACACAGTCCATACTGGTAGACATGGTACTGGGATGAACAGGGCCTTACCTGTAGCACCAGGGGCCAGTGCAGACCTACAGTACTCTGTAACATTCAATGTTTTGGAAAATTAATGTTTGGACATTTCAGTCGTGCTCTTTTCTACTGACACACAGATGCAGAAAACACCAAACATTAATATTATCGGGGCTGCCTGAGACTTTTGCATAGTGCTTTATATGCACACAGCAGCGTGTCTGTGGATTCATGCAGCAGGTTGCAGCCAGCAGGGCGTGTGGAGAACATGAGGATGGAAATAGTTAGAACCAGCCTGTAGCCTGAAATCCTCCATCGCTCATCCAGACTGAGTACCTCACGCTCCTCTTCCTCCTCAAGCAGCTTCAGTCTGAATGTTCCTCTTCATTGTGTAACTGCTGCACGTTGCTCAGGCTCTAGTTTTCTACTGGGTGTTTGAGACTGGGATTATGTGGGATGTGGTGTGGCTCAGTCACTGTCAGGTACTGCACAACCTGCCACAATAGCTGTTGCCTTTATTTCCCTCAACAGAATTTTCTGTGATTCTGTTGGGCCCTTTGTATAGGATGTCAGGTACTACTACAACTACTACTACTACTACTACTCGTACTGCTTCTATTACTACTTCTACTAACAATAATGAGTATCTGGCTGGTATAATCATGCAAAAAAATGTACTATTTCATCAAACATGAGATTTGTTATCGGTAACAGACCAGGAACATGCTGGTCTCCAGTCAGCAGCACCAACAGAAGGAAATACAAACTACAAGCCACAGAAGGGAATCAAAACAGCAGGAGCGATGCTGTCTAGTGATGGTTGGTGATGAATTTCAATGAATTTCGCAAACCCTGACTTCCATGAATGAATCAAGCTGAAGAATCATGCTCAAGCACCCAGAAAGGGAGAGGCACCACCTTAGATGAGATTGCATGAAGGGATCAATGGGAAATATCATGCTGTAATATGATTGACTGTTAGGGTTCGGGCATTTTTCATTCATGTTGCATTTTGTCATCCCTCTATTGAGTAACCAAGGAAAATAAAAGGGAAATAAATATCATTTTTTTGGTTTCAAGCGCACCATTTTGTGCCCTTCCGCCTGCAACGAGGGGTCATGAGAGGGCAGCGTTTTGTCCAGGGGGTCTACTGGCCTCAACCGTTCAGTTCATAATGAATGTTTCCTGAAGCCAGAAATAGAGACAATTGCTGTGTTGCCCCCGTTGCCCTGAGTCCACCATGTCACATTGATGTACTGCACCGCTGAGAATCAAGTGGAAAAAATGGAGAAGGTGATTAGGAGAGCAGCTGGGGGGTTGTGGGGGCATGGGTGTAGTTTCTGTTATGAACTGAAGCTTTACTCGTTCAAGCAAGAATTCCCTTCAAGTCAATAATTAATTGTTAATAGAGCAGCTCATGTTCAATACCTCTTGATAACCAGATTGCATGAGAAATATTTTTCATCGTGCTTCATTGAACTGTACCTCGTCAAAGGAAAGACACATGTTATTCTGTATCCAGTGGTACTGCACCTTACCACGCGTGACCTCTGACCTCAAATCGTTTGTAAACTGAGTCAATATGGAGAAGCGGCATGTGGTACAGCCTCTGGATCTCTGGTTGGTTTCATGTATAGTTTATGTCAGCTTGTACAACTTGCTCAGGCAGCGGTGAGACGAGAACGCTTCAGATTTCATCCAGTCCCGTCGCTGTCTGTCTTCCCTGTCTGACCTTTACAACAGGGTACATCGTGACCCAGGGGCCCGGGGACCCAGCATCACATGAAAACATGCTAGAATAGTAAATATACATTTACACAAATACACATGAAATGATCCAATTTGAACACAACTGTATGACACAACCTTCCTGTCATTTCTTTTCTTTCCTTTAACTCCCTTTAACGTCAAAGATGTCTTCTAACAGGTCATCTTGGGGGGGGGGGCGGAGCCAAAGCGGCGAGCCGTGCGGTGAGGAGGGGGAAGGGGGAACTCGACACAATCGACACTGCGGACGTTTAAGAAAGCGAACGCTGCGACGTGTTGGAGGTGAATCACAATGTATCACTCTTCCATCTCTCCACTAATTTCCATCCCCACTGTGGCGCCCACGCTTCTTCTCCGGGTGAGAGAATCAACAACGCACATATTACACACACACACACACACACACACACACACACACACACCGACCCAATGGGGTGGCTGCGGTGATGAGAACTGACATCTTGTGGCTCAATATTTCTCTTTTATTAAAACCCCCCAGAAGGCCGAGGTATCGTCCTCGTCTCTCCCTGAGGACACCGCCGTGAACAGGGGGAGGGAGGTGGCGACTGAAGGATTGAAAAATCTCACAATAAAAACTGACTTTGTCCCGGAGTCGTTTCACGGCCAACGCAACGCCGAGGCTCAGTTTGTTGCACCGCTGAATCACTCAGACGTGTTTGTGTGCTCAGCAAGTCGGAGGCAGCGAATCAGACGTAGAGGAACGACTCCGACGAGGTGTTGCAGGGCTGCAGAGCACATCTGGCTCGACACCCTTCACTTCGAAAACACTGTCCAGTAAGATGGAGTGTGTGTGAGTGTGTGTGTGTGTGTGTGTGTGTGTGTGTGTGTGTGTGTGTGTGTGTGTGCGCGTATGTGATGTGTATGTCTTATCTTTCATCTGGACCTTTACCCTTTAAGCTAGGCTTAATGTTGACTTAGACATGAGGGTCAAAGTTGAAGGCTAATTGGAGAGTTATTGACCAACTGTGTTCAAGGCTGTGTGTGTGTGTGTGTGTGTGTTAATTGAATCTACTACTATAGGCAACAGGCCTGAAGTATGGGGATTTAAAGGGGCGCTACCTTGGTTCTGCTACCTTGGTGTAACTACCGTAAACACATGAGACCACGGAGGAGACGACTGGTAGCCTCTATCTCTGTTAGTGCTAGTGTTCTCCACATTAAGACTACGTTTCCCATAAACCCCTGTTGCTTCCTGCTCCCTCCCTCGCATGGTCTCATCTGTTTACGGTAACTATACTAATACTACTAAGTCAGGATTAATGATTTCTAGATGAAATCACCTTCTGCCAGTTTTGCGTTGCTGACCGTAGCATAACTGGACTAGAACTGAAAGAGCTGCTGGTTCTGTTGTTCTCAGTGGACCTGCTGACCTGCAGCACTGCAAACAGGCCTGATGCAAGAATGCTCTAGTTTGCACATTGATCCACAGGGATCTCTTCACTGGACAGAGGAGATGGATCCTTCCCATAGTACACCGTCCCTCCTTCCCATCATTTGCTATCATATTGGACAGAAATAGAACTATTAATCACAGACAGGATGACAACACTTAGCGGTGCTGCTGATATGCTGAGGGTAGCCGTGGGGTATTTTCTCATGGAGCTCTGACAGAAGTTGTGGAAGATGCCCACCATCTGCACTCGCTTCTGAAACTCCTCCCGCTCGACTTTATAAAGATGTCAAAGGGCCCATCGGACAGGAGGATCAGATCTGAGTGTAGTCATCATCGTAGTTGGTTGAGCTGCGTGTCTAAGGCCGAGATCGCTGCGTTGAGTGTGTTAGTCTTCACTGATAATAAACAGAGACAAACTGTTACCGCTGCATCCTTCTGTTGCAAATGCGATAGAGGTGTCGCATGCGTTGGATTTCCTTCTGCCTTTGCATTCCCGGTGCACGAGTAAGGTAAATGAATGTTGCTGGTGCTGATGAAAATGAATTAGACTTGAGGAACTCTGCACATGGTCTGCAGCAACATTTAGGTGCATCAAGTAGCCTGGGAAGTGTGATGCTGGTGTGAGGGAAAAGGGGCCAAGTCATTTGTGTGAGTGAAAATCCGCAACTGACGCACGTTGGTGGAGTGATGCGTTCAATGTTTCAACGATAAACCTGCCATTCAGCGAACAAGAGGTAAGGCACACTCGGTCTCCCTTCTCCTGTCGGTCACCATTCTCTCTCTCTCCCCCCCCTCTCTCTCTCTCTCCCCCCCCCTCTCTCTCTGTCGGGTTTTGCAGTCGTGCGTCCTGACGCTCTGACTCGCAGCTGTGTATCGGTGCCAAGACTGGACGCGGCGCACTGAGCGCAGTTAACAGCAACCCGCCGGTTTAGACGTGCTTTATTGCAGTTTCGGTAACAAACCCGGAATACTGTGTGTGTGTGGGGGAAATGACCTAAGGAGATAATATCACCACCTCTGATCCCGCGCGGTGAGTAAAAGCGAACGCCGGCGCCGTGCGTAACAGGGGAGCAGGTGCACGGAGAGGTGTGGGGTGGCGGGATGCGGCCGTCCAGCAGGTCAGCGCTGGGTGGGCTGGACTGCAGGTTCTCTGCTGAAGGACACCTCGGACTTGGTGTAACGGTCAAGTTTTCAGTTTGAACGTAAGTGACGCGTCTGCAGTGAGAAATGTCATTTGGTGTCGGTCCGCAATCAGATGCGTCCCGACCCACCGGGCGAGCTGTGGTTTGTTCTGTTAAAAACTTCTGTTTGAATCACCGGAGATGAACTCGTGTCGATATGTCGCGCGCACGCAGAATTATGTCGCAGCAGTGATTTGGTTTCTGTCTGACTTGGCCGCTTAATTTTGGTATTATTAATAAATTGATTACAGGCTTTGCCAATCCGCTCTGCTCTGTTGAAAGGAGGGAATGTGTTTGTTTTTTTTTATCTCACCACTGGAAAAAAAAATCCATCTGAATAAGTAATTTAATGTAAAATCTAAATCCTGAAATCTGCTTGTGATTCAAGACACTGATGCCAGAAAATCTCTGAAATAAGTGAAGCTGCAATTATCTCAACCCTTTTGTTTAAAGAAAAAACAGCAGACTGGCCTGATGATTAAAGAGGCTGTCTGTCTTCTCACTGAAAGGTCAAAGGTTTGATCGCAGCAGCAGCAGCGATTTTATCATCAGCGTCCTGGAAAAGACAGATCACCCCACCTGCTCACTCAGGGTTGGATGGATGCGAATGCGAATGCTAACTGCAAAAAAATATATATAAATAATAATATAAATAAAAAAGAAGTGACTTGTTAAGATGGATTTTTTTGCGCTGTGTGTGAGGCTTGGAGGTAACAGCCACACAGAGCCTGAGCAGCTTCCACTGAAACCTGCAATTTAGGTTGTTCTGTGAATGTCAAGCAGCCTATTAAAATCTTTGTAAAGGTTTTTAATAGGCTGCTAAATGTCCTGCTAGACTTCCTAATGCAATAACACGAATTTATAATTGAACTCATAGACGCTGCCAACTAACATTGCCACACACACACACACACACACACACACACACACACACACACACACACACACACACACACACATAATTATCCTCTTGCTTACAAATAACAGGATACAGCCTTTCATCAGTGCATCCATTGTTAGTGCAGAACAGACACTTTCTCTCTCGCTCTCTCCCTCACACACACACACACACACACACACACAAATAGGCCAATTAGTGTTCGACCAGTATGGGTTCTGAAGGCTGATAATGACACCCATCATTTTTTTGCAGCTGCCGATAAGATGCTATTCCGTGCTGGTATTCAATATCTCTGAATCGTACCATTTTCATCCCCCCGAAAATCCAGTGTCCCCCCCCCCCGCCTCAAGAGTTTCAGGGAAACCCTCTGAAACAGCCACGGACACTAAAACTCAGACTAATGAAGTAAGGAAGACTGACACCCCTGTATGCTCCCATACCACAATAAACAGATTTATTAGCCGTGGTTAGCGAGGAACCTCCATCAGAGGTGGAGGACCTTGACTTGCCAATATCCAATATATTGGACTGATACTCAAAGAGACACACACATAAACCTGCACACAAGTATAATATTCTACACTTCTTGTGATAATAAATAATTGTACATTTACCAGGGCACCCAGTATTAGTAGTGGAGTCCAGTGGGCTGCAGGTGAATCATGGAAGCAAGAACCAGACTATTGTCATTACTCTGCCAGCTGCTGTCACGGCTGTGGAGGAGTCAGTGTCATATCTGTTTGTGCAAAAGATCAATTGAATAAACATTTCTCTTCACCAGCGCAGTGTCCTCGCGCACTCACACACACACACACACACACACACACGACTACTGGAGTTAGAAGGCAAAAAAGAGAGAGAGAGGACGAGACGAGACATCGAACAGCCTGTGTGAATGCAGCGCCAAAATAAAAGTCCTTAGTCGTCCGTAGTCGTAGTCGTCCGTAGCTGCTACCTGCATCATTTTGTGAAACCGAGACCTAAATATCTCTCTGGTGTCCGTTTCCAAATCTGTCTTAATGTGAATTTTTTACTGAAAATGCTTGACGTTAAAACTGTACGGCATGTAAGACTTTGTGCTTGTTTGGGCTGACATTGACCCGAACCTAAAGGGGTTGGGCTCGTCCACCTATTGCACGTCGCCGTCCGTCAAACGCTTGGCGGGAGATGAGAAAGGACACGATAGTCAGGCTGAACATGTAGAGGGAATACTCTGAAGATTGGACATATTCTGAATGTTACTGTGAGTGAAACCGTGGCGGTGTGAAAGCAGCGTTATGTAAAGCGCATTGCATTAACCTTGCCATTGTTGCCATGGTTCTCCGAGGAATATGATCATTTGTCAAATGAATAATTCTCTGTTCCTCAGCCACACTTACTGTTCTCTCTCTCTCTTGTTATTTCTCTCTCTCCCTAGCTCTCTCTGGCTTTCTATTCCTGTCTATCTGCAGGTGTGATGTGACGCTTGGTGCTTCTTTATACCTCAAACCCCTTGAAAAGATCCAGCCACCCCAATCCCCAGAACCCTAAATTCTCAGTACCCCAATCCTTCTGCAGCCTAAAACCCAGTGTAACCCTGAAACCTTTATACCCCTTAACCACTATTGCTAAACCCATTCAAATCCATGTTTTTTTAGGCATGTAACCCCAAACCCAAATTTCCCTGAACCACCTTTACACCTAGAACCCTTTGGCACCCCAAAACCCACCCATACCCTACGACAAACATCCTCTCAGCCATCATGGCCTTGGATCAGTGGCCCTTCCTCCCGAACCCGCCCAACATCTCTATCCCCGAGCCCCTGCTGTACGACAGCTTTTTCCAGGGGAACGAGTCCGACCTGGACCTGAACATCTCTGAGACCACGGAGTCTCACCAGGACAAGACCAGCTCGGTGGTCATCACCTTCATCTACTTTATGGTGTGCGCAGTGGGGCTGTGCGGCAACGCCTTAGTCATCTACGTGATTCTGCGTTACGCCAAGATGAAAACGGTGACCAACATCTACATCCTGAACCTGGCGGTGGCCGATGTCCTCTGCATGATGAGTCTGCCCTTCATCGCCATGCAGCTGGCCCTGGTCCACTGGCCCTTCGGAGAGGCACTTTGCAGGGTGATCATGACTGTAGGTGGGTGCAGAGCTAAAAGGTAGTGGGTCACTGGGTATTCTGCTAAGATACACAGGGAGATGACGAGCACCTACGGGTTCCTCACTAGGAGAATAGCCCAAAATGGTACTCCCCAATGGTCCTAAGTCTTTCTTGAAGCCCTTTTACTTTGTTAGCCCAACAAAACCAAAACCAGACTTTTCTGGTTTCTCAAAATCCTGGCCATCCCGGAAGTTTTACAGTGTGCATTGGAAACAAAATGGCCTTCATCGCACTCCGATCACCTCCTGAGAGGATGAGTGAAGAACTTCCAGTGTATTATATTTAAGCTTTTTAGTTAAAACTGATAAATCGATATATAAATTGTGTTTCCTCTTTCCCTTTTATCCCCACCTCTCTCCTCCTTACCCCCACCCAGACGCTCTAAATCAATTCACCAGTATCTTCTGCCTAACGGTGATGAGCATCGATCGATATCTGGCCGTGGTCCACCCCATTAAGTCCACGAAATGGCGGAAGCCCCGCGTAGCCAAGCTAATCAACCTGACGGTGTGGGGTGTGTCACTGATAGTCAACCTACCAACTATGATCTTCAGTGGCCTCAACAAGGTCCCTGTATGTGGGATCGTGTGGCCGGAGCCCCAGGAGGTCTATTACACTGCCTTCATGTTCTACACCTTCTTCGTTGGATTCTTCCTGCCCCTGGCGGTCATATGTCTGTGTTACTTATTCATTATAGTCAAGGTGAGGGTCTCCTTCCTGTGGGACAGTCTTTTTTGGTGTCTTCACAGTATCTTTTCAGCTAGTTACCTAATATTACTGACTAGAGCTGGAATGTCATGTGGTAAATCCAATTGTCACCAAGGTCGTAGAAGTATTTTGGCTCTTGATTTGTAGCATAGTGATTTCAAAATAGCTTTGTGGTTCCACTCAGTCAATCGATCTTAGAATATACAAGGCAAAACAAGTGACAAAAAATTTAAGAGGAGAAAAACAGGAGCTAACTAGAGTTGAATGGTTGGTTAACATGAGAAAGGCACTTCCATAACCATGTGACGTTCGAGCTCTGTGATGAAGCTTGAACCCCAGGCTCTTAAAGGAACAGTTCAACCCATCACCCATACGGACAACCCATCCATCTCAGCTTTCTCCCAAACTATATTAGTGAACAGGGTCTGGTTGCTTGGGGTTGCAAAAGGGGCGTAAAATGTCCATCAGTTTTCTCTAAACAATTTGTGCAGCATAATCCAAGAGTTTTGTAGCCAAACAATTGCACTGTGAGCTCAAAGGGCCTATATTGACCTTATGTAGTGTTTCTAGTGTAGTAGGACAAACAAAACTAGGAAACAGGCTGATTCTGTTTACAGCTGGCCAGCCAACAGAGGTTGGGGGTGCTGAGTACTAGCACATCAAGCTCTCTATTGGCTGGTGAGGTGTAAACAGGATCGGCCCATTTCCTTGTTTGGTTTGCCACACCACACAAGAAGAAGAAGTTAACGGTTCTTTTCCTAGAATAATGCTATATAATTAGGTAAATATAGGCTTTTTGGACTCACAGTGCAATCATTTGGCAACAGAACACTCGGATTATGCTGCACGAGTTGTTTGGGTTTGTTTGCACGAGAAATGTGATGGTCGTTTCATGCCCCTTTGAATCTCTAAACAATCAGACCCAGTTCACTGCAGTTGTTGGCAGAAAGCTGAGATGGAATTGCGACAGCCAACTCGCTGTGTGTTTGGTGGTCACACACATTAAGTTTCGAATGATACAACAGAATGTTTATTTTGGGGAGAACTATTCCTTTAAAATATCTTACAACATGAACCGTGTGCTTTTACGTTTTGAGATCTTTAGTGACAATCCTTCCCTTTACTAGGTGAAGTCGTCCGGCATGCGCGTGGGCTCCGCCAAGCGCAAACGCTCAGAGCGCAAGGTGACACGGATGGTGTCCATCGTGGTGGCGGTGTTCGTCCTCTGCTGGCTGCCATTCTATGTTTTCAATGTCACCTCCGTCACCAGCTCCATCAAACCCACCTCTGCCGTGAAGAGCACCTTCGACTTCGTGGTGGTGCTGGGCTATGCCAACAGCTGCGCCAACCCCATCCTGTACGCCTTCCTGTCAGACAACTTCAAGAAGAGCTTTCAGAACGTCCTGTGCCTGAAGAAGGTTGCGGGCCTGGACGACATGGAGCGCAGCGACAGCAGGGCGGACAGGAGCAAGATGGTCAACGACGCCATGATTAACAACGCAAACTTGGAGATGCACAACGCGGCTTTGCTCAACGGTGAGCTGCAGACCAGCATCTGAGGACGGGAGGATGGGAGGATGGTGGAAGAGGTTGGGGTGATGACATCCAAGGAGGTCTGAGGGGGTGAGCAAACTAGTAGTGGTTGGGGCTTCCAGAGGCAGATGGGTTGTCGGTGTACTGCCACGTTGACCGTTGTCCAAACATGCCGGGAGAGGAGGATGATGTAATAGCTGCTGACGGACATTGATCAAAGTCCAACTGAAAAATAAATGTTGCGTTGTGGGGTTTCAGAGATTAGGGGAACTACAGTGACTCACCAGCTTGGAAATGCTTGGAAATTTGGGTTGGTGGGGAAACTTGAGCCTATGCACCCTGAGCTGGAGCAAGAGTGTATCTTGACTGAACTGATAAGCAGCAACACCATAGAGACGAGTAATGCCAGAATCACAGATGAACAAGAATGCTGTTTACCATTGCCAGCTTGAGACTTGTATTCATTTGTCAGTTAACTCAAAAATGTGACAAGACAGAATTGGACCAATTGTGGGATCAGGATGTGGACTGGTGTGGATCTGTTGGAGAAGTAGCCGGGCTAGTTTACCCGTGGTAGTTAGGGGTCAGAGAGGAGGAGCATTATCCACATCCCCCTTGGTGGAAATTTGAAGGAGCTGTAGAGCCTCAGCATTACTTTTTCTTAATGTGAAACTAATGTTGTATAATAGCCGAAGCAGTTGGACAGACATGTCGGCAATAAAGATGCTGTGTAGAGAAACCTGGCAAGAAAGCAAAGTAATCTTGGAGAATCTGACAGAAACCCAAACCTATAACTCCAAAGATAACTTTCATGCTCCAGTCTCAACGTGGTGGTGAGCCACACGAAAGCAAAGCACTCTTGATTTGGCATCTTATTTATTGACAAAGAAGGACGTTCTTGAGCCCTCTGGAGTTGGCATCTGCATCAATCCTCAAACTTGATTTTCCGATCCTGGATTATTGATTCAACTGAAGGATGGGGAAACATCTTGGCGGCAACCCCGAACTTGCTCACCTCAAAACAAGTTGACATTGTACATAGGAGATGGTTTTCTGTCAAACTCTATGGGAAGGTTTCACACAGTGGCTGTCCTAGGCTTTCAAAGGAACTCCCCATTGTAAAATTGTGTATTGTGGTATGTATCTAGGGCGACACTTAAATCATGTTTGTGAAACCAACTCTTAATGTGTACTTTATATACTAGCATTTTGGTGATAACATGATCGTTGCTCTTAACGCCACCATTTGCAATTGTAAGCTGTTCTGTTTTGACTATGTAAGAATTCGTCCTGATTTCATGTTAAAATGTTAAAATGTGGTCACCACCCTCAGATTCACATTTGGTTCAGCCAGCATGTGCTTGCATAAATGCCTAATGGCACAGAAGGCAGGAAAATGTGTCACAGTGAGAGAGAGAGAGAGAGAGAGAGAGAGAGAGAGAGAGAGCGAGTGAGATAGATAGTGTATGTATTGCATGTATTAGGAACACAAGAGACATGAAGAAAACAGTGCATTGCATGACTAAAAGAAAGAAAGAACACAGTGTGAGAGAGAGACAGATTTGAACACCATGAGAATTGTTACAGAGACTTTTATTCTCAATAGAGGACTTTCAGATGTTGTCGCATGCCTTCTGGCGGCCATATTGGAGGTCTTAAACCATATTGGAGGTCCTTGGGCAACAATGGTTGAGAATGATTGGATTTCGACACGTCAGATCTGTTGTGTTTTGACCGTTAGCTAGCTAGCTATAGCATCTGGTCAGCTAACCACCACCGTCTTTCTGTCAACACATCTGCAGCCTGATGCACCAAGTAATAAGTTCAAACGTAGACTGGTTTGAATCTAAGTCCATGTTTAGATGGACACACGATGTTACATGTTAATATTAATTGCTTTGCTAAATTAGCCTGCCGGTTCGTTAGCTAGCTAGCTAGCAAAGCCAAAAACCAACAGTTTGTATGAAATTTGAAAACAACTCTACCTTATTACACCATTTATTTTTCTTATAAGAGTACTGAATTGACCTACACGCACACCATAACTATCTTTATTGTTTCAGTCCGGCTGTTATATTTTTAGCCATTATTTGCACACAGCTAATTCTCCAGTGGACCTCCATAATGGTACTAGACGTAGTTGCAAGATTTGTGACGCAACTGCAGAGCCACTACAGCAGAGAGGAGGACGGCCTCCATGCGGCAGTGTGCAGATGCACCCCATCCCAGTGTATTGCTTCTGTCACAAGTCATCTGCTCAATACATTGAAAAGAGGCGAGGAGCCAGACACTGCAGTGAACTTATACACACCTATGTGTGGAAATAAAGACACACACACACACACACACACCTACACAAATTCTGCCATCTCCCGGTCCTAGTGGTGTGGTTGGTTTTCAGCCAGTAATATGTCATGACATTCCTGCTCTGCTGTCACTGCTCGTATTTCCAGCAGGGGAGGCCAGGCCAGCCGCTGCAGGGCTGGTCCCACCTTTACTCAGAGTCGAAACACACACACACACACACACACACACACACACAGAAAATTGTGGACATGCACGTAGGCACACTCGCATACTGTATACCAGCACACACACACACACACACACACACACATAGACATCAGATCCTTGCTGTCTTGTCTGAGTGACTCACATGGTGATCTGTGTGACCAATCTTGCATCAAGGAGTCATACTGACCCAGTGGACTGTGTGTGTGTGTGTGTGTGTGTGTGTGTGTGTGTGCTGTGTGACGCAGTCCAAGACCAAGAGCTTTGTGTGAGTGATGCCCAGCCTGTAAACTAACCCACAACCAGGAGCATCTTTGGTTTATGTGTGTATATCGGTGTGTATGTATCTGTGTGTGCTGCATGCTCTGTGTAGTGTGTGTGTGTGTGTGTGTAGGGTCAGAAGGCTGGGTGTGTATTGTGTCCATGCTGGTGTGTGTGGAAGTGAGAAACTCATTTAACAATGTTCTTCGTTATAATTGTGAAGTCAGGCGTTAGTGCCATCAAGCCAGATGTACAAGACTATTGTCGTGTAGTTATTCTCTCTCTCTCTCTCTCTCTCTCTCTCTCTTCTCTCTCTCTCTCTCTCTCTCTCTCTCTCTCTCTCTGTCTCTCATGCGTAGCTAGTAAACGTTGATGTAAGCAGACATGCGTTTCACACTGTTAACCTGATCTGAGCTGAAATGAACAGAAGCATGCAGAAGAAAACACATTAGGTCTGTCACGTCCGATAAGACGTCTCTTATACTGAAGGGGCTCGACGTTGAGTAGATGTTGAAACGGCGGCCTGCACCAGCGTTGAGAACCACGTGTAAATATAATAACGCCAAAATAAAAGTTGGGGCCTGAATATTTTTCTAACGTTTTCAAAGTTTTAACCGGAAGGATCGCCTCGCCGTAACACCTTATTGTGAAAATGTTGTTCGTACGTTGAACTTGGCCGCTTCTTGCACCGATGCTTGCTGGGTAATGTCCGTGCCAAATGTTAAAAAAGGCATTCGACTGAAAGTCCGACTGAGTCCTGCCTCTGTATAGTGTACAGATGAGAGGCGGAGGACGGGGAAACCTCCTGCCTTCTCGCTCTCTTTCGCTTTTTTGTTTCTCCTAAACGTTCATTTGCGAAGGGCTAGAACGTTTTACGGGATCCACCGCTCATCCCGCATGTGTCCGCGTCGCCCCGCCGACCGTTACCAGGGTTACCAGCTGCACACTTTGTCAGATAGAGCGATGGATATGTATTTTTCCGTGCGGTTACTTTTATCGATGTGCCTTGGGATTGAACATGAAATGCGATGATATCCGTGTACAGCAAAACCTGTTTTCTCCCAGAAGCCAAACAACCAAAGGCCTGTGTGATGATGTATATTGTGTGTCATGGCGGCGATGTTGCTGTGTCATGTTTTCAGTACTTTGTGGACGTCCAAGCTTACGTAGGGTTTGTTTCTGTGCCGTGATGTCAGGTGCAGGTGTCGGTTTGTTTGGGTGTTTATTATTAGTACAATGTGATCGCTGAAGGCTTCATCATTATGTGCAGCCATGGTCAAAAGTGTGTATTTGTGTGTGTGTGTGTGTGTGTGTTTGAATGCAAGTTCAAGGACCACCAGGGGTCCTTGTTCGGGGTCCAGGGGCCCCCTGGTTAATTTTCACTGTTGATTAAAACCCGTAAGCCCAATTAGAGGATGTTTACACTTCAGTGGAGACAGTTGTGTAACAAAAACCTCATCAAATGTGTCTGCGGTCCACTGAGGATGTATTTGGGAGGTCCTCGATGTGAAATGGTTTGGGGGCCCCTGTTCTGCACCGTCTGCCAGCAGCGACGTTGCCTCACATCACCTCTCATCCTCTCTCGCCTCCAACCGACTCACGACTCTGAACGCTGCGCCAACCTGCGCCTCCGAGGCTTCGATGCAACTGTGAAAACAACAACAGTACGCCGTGTTAAATATTGTGTTTGAGGGTGTTTCAGTGTGTGTGTGTGTGTGTGTGTGTGGCTGGAGGGGGGGGGGGTAATGACTTATATGTTCGTATCCACTTCTTGTCATGTCATGTGACCGAAGTTGAAGAGTCGCTGTGAACTCACACCGACCTTCTGCAGTAAACAGGATATTTGTTTAACAAGGTCAAAGCCGCGCCAACGTTTTGGTATGTTTTCGCTTTCTCTGGTTTGTGTATCACGTGATCCTTTTCTACAACCGACGCCACTCAAACTCCTTAAGACATAATCTGCTGCAAAATATGGAGGCTCACACTAGAAAAAAGTAGATTCAAGGTCAAACTAGAATCAGCTTCATCACTTGTACAGCTGTGCAGGGTTTTGTCGGGGTGTCATTGGTGCATTGGGACATTTCGATAAGTCATAGGTACCATTTCACCAGGGGACAGACGGATGGTAGCAAATACATACAGACACATTCTGCAGTGTAATGGAACAGGAGACATTGGTACTGAGCAAGGTTAGTTCACAAGCTAGGTGTTACAGAACATTGTCATGAACTGAAATAAAAATATAAACTTTGTGAAAAATCTGAAAACTGAACTAAAACTGTCTATTTGTAAAATGAATTGAAATAAAATCAAAATCTTGGTGAAATGTTTTTTTTCGTTTTTGCGTTCCAATTTTTGGAGATTTTTACTGAATGCGAACTGCACCACCACAAGATGGCGCTACCCTGTAGACCGACTCGTCGAAAAAACTTTGGAGAAAAGAGATTTTGGGGATTTTGGAATTATTTATTTATGGTCTGAACTCAGATGGAGGTTCAGCCTGCAGCATGAAGACAAGTGGTTCCAACTTTGATTATTTGTTTGTATTACACTTTGTGTTGCAAACACACAAAATATGTGAACTTCTGTTACTACACCTTTAAAAAAAATATCACCACTACCGAAAATACTAAAACTAGAACTGAAACTCAATAAAAACTAAACCTAAATACCTAAAACTGAACTAAAACTACCAAACCCACGCTGCTACTAAAACTAAACTGAAATTGAAATAAACTATTTGACCCTGGTTCTGAGGTCCCTGGGGCCAACGTGGTGGAGTATAAAGACTATTATTATTATATTATAAATAGGATGGAGTAGACAGTAACAGCTGCAGGATTACAGCCAGGTCCGTATTGTGCAACACTTATTGTGCACGTATTGTGCAGTTATGTTGTAAAATGCTATAAATGGAGTTACTCATTCTTTAATAGACAGCATGAAAACCTTGAATGTTGTTTTCACATCAGTATCAGAATCACAGTCATTTATTATTTATTATTTATAATTTATTATGTATATGTATTATTTATTGTTTATTGTTTATTATGTTATATTTTTACTCTTTGATATTTATTATGTATTATTTATTGTTTATTATTTGTTATTTATTATATATTATTTATTATTTATTGTTTGTTGTTTATTATTTATTATTTATTCTTTTGGTGCAGGAACACTTCAATAACTCACATAGTGTCAGAACTACATGTGATCCGGTAACCGGTTGGTTACAAGACGCTGATCTGCCTCTACTGTACCTAACGAGAGAGAAGCGGATGAATGCATGACGTTCTGCTACTGGACATACCGGAGCAGACAGGATCTGAGCGGTCAACTCTTAATACCACTAATACTTTCAGTGCAAAGGGACGAGGTGGCGACCAGGCATGCTGCCAACCAGATGTTATACAAAGCACTTTACTGTCTCCATCCCGTGACCTCCACCTGCACGGATGAAATCAAGTGTATCAACAAACTGCTGCCTTGTCGGGTTTTTTTCACGACTCTAAATTGGGCCAAAGTTTCCTCAGCACCAGTGAAGTAGAAACACCAAGATGCTCCACGGCTCTCCGGGTTTGACTGACAGATGCCGAAAGCGCCACGTAGCATGCTGAGGTTGATCGTGTCTGGTTAGCGGGACTGCACAGCTACAACATGATGCTGTGCTGAACAGACTGTGCCTCTTCAAACATTGCTCTGTGTCTCCATCTGCTGGTCGGTTTGATATTGTCTGGTTGAAGGAGTCAGTAGTTACACCGCTCATGTCTCCAAAAAAAGAAAATCTCTTTTTTTATTCATGTCACATTTAAACCACAGCCCAACGCCACCGGGCGGTGTGTTCAAATTAATGGATGGGGATGGTGAACGATCCCCTACCACACACACACACACACACACACACACACAGACTGAAACACCCTCAAACACAATATTTAATACAGCATGTTATTCTTGTTTCCACAGTTGAATTGAAGTTTGAGTTGACACAGCGTTCGGAGTCGTGAGTCGGTTGTAGGCGAGAGAGAATTTGAATTAAATTGCTTTTTTGAACCAAAACAAGGGAACAAAAAAAAAAGTGTTTTGTCGCCTCGCATTTGATCTCAATTCCATTAGCGGTGTAATGATTCCTGCCCAGGAGAGGAATGACAATACCCATCATTCCCTCACACCTGCCGCAGCTCACCTATAAATCACTGTGGGTCTGCTTACGAAGCCTTTCAGAATAAGAGTTCTCCACTTCAGCGCCTCACAGACACTGCTGGGCTTTTACAGAATGACCAACTTCCCCTAAATTCCTCTTTTTGAGCCATTTCACTTGATTGGTTATTGGAGGAAGCCTAGACACTGAATAATGTTCATATTTTAACACGAGAAAAAGGAGGGAACCCACACAGTACGAAACTTAAAAAAGGCTGCTTTATAAAAGGTTAGAAACAATTATATTTATTACATATTACAAAACGTAAAGTCAAAGCTAGTTAGACCGATATAACAGTTTGCCATATATGAAGCAGATATTGATCTTTTATTGAATATCAGCTAGATGTCATCTACTGAGGTTCCTACTGACCACGGCTACAGAAAATCAGCCTGGTAAACCTGCAATGAAACTTTATATTTTATTTTAAGGCCAAATGTGAGTTTCCTTACCACTGAAAAGGTGTGGTGGGACGTGGAATACTTGAAAAAATGTAAAAATGTCTTGGCTAGCTGCTGACAGCCAATACAAAAGTAGTAGAAACATATCGGTACTGTAATTGGCTTTCAAAGACCCATATTGGTCAAACCCTATTCGAAGGTTTTGTCTGCAGGTGTTTTTTTTGGAGCGGAGCGTGGATTGATAAAGGTTTCCAGGCTCTGTGTGTTTGTTGGTTTCTTTCTTTGTTTCTTTGCAAAGTGCTGAGAGGAATCCTGGTCTGTCTGTCCAGGCCTCCAGACCCTCAGAGTCCTCCTGAGGGAAACCCAGAGTCTCGTCCACCAGGCAAGACGGTAGAAGTCACACCTGCAGGAGCAGCTCTAGGATGGTGCACGGTGCGTTCACTGACCAGGAAGTAGCTTGGTAGTGAGTTCAGTGATTCTCTTGTTTCCAACAACACTTTGGGGTTAACAGGTGGGGTTTTGAAAGTCAACGTAGTTTCATTCACTCCGATCATGCAGAACCCCTAGAAAGCATTAGTGCTTCTTCTCTTCGTACTAGTTGTCCTCTCACGTGTTGTTGTCATTGCGGGGCTTTCGTATTCGATCCAAATGGGAATTTTGGATTCCATTTGCCAGTCGTCATGTTCTTGAAAGAATAAATAATATAAGTAGAAATGTGATGCAAACATTACAGGTTATATTTCATATTTCATATTTTCATTGCGGCTTGAAAATCCACCTCAGCAAATAAAGAACTGAATATTAGAGGAACCCTGGAAAGCAGAACCAGTCGTCTTTGGAGGTATTTCAGTTGAGGACTACAGTTTCAGATCATAGTAGATGAGCAGGCGAAGCTGACCTGGTTCCACCACGACACAGGTCCAAACACCGAGACCACCAGGGCCGGCGTCACCAAACACCTCCTACCTGATGGATGTATAGTATAATGTAATATAATTATTGTTTTGTTCTTATTCTTCTATGTTTATTGTTTATGGTTTATTGTTATGCACCAATCACCAAGACAAATTCTTCATATGTGTAAACATATTTGGCAATAAACCTGTTTCTGATTCTGATCTACATTTCCTGTAAAATATCTCATTTGTCATATTGCTTCTGTTCTATTCAATATTGAAACATTTTCATTTTCTGCAGAGCTTGCAAAATGCATGAGTTAGTGATTTGACCATTTTCTTGTTATTTTTACCGTCTTCCTTTTCCTTCTGCTGAATTTGACTAACCATCTGCTGTGAGTCTGTTCTATTCTGGGCGTTCAGGTTTCTGTAGGTGGCTGCTTGGTTACAGGTCTGATCCGCTACAGACACCTTATTCTGGACTCATCGAGACGCTGGTCACTTTATGTACGTGTACATAAAGCACACAATGTATGACTGTGCAAAAGACTGAAGTGACCCAGATTTGGTCTTAGATGTTTATTTTTTTGCATTAGTCAGTAGAAAAAGTGATATTTAGAAACCTTTCATTTTATTATTTTTGACAGCATCTTCACTTTACAGATCATTATTTTAACATACGCCTAAGACTTTTGCACAGTACTGTATATACTGTACACAAATACTAAAGCAAGACAAGAGTTGGACTTTGACTTTTTATCATTGTTTGTGACGTCTCTTTTGACTCTTACCTTATTTTTATATTTCTTATGTTGTTGTTTTTTACTGATTTTGTTGATTTTATGTATTTTTGTGCTTTGTAAAGTACTTTGTTACTGTGCTTTGAAAGGTATATAAATAAAGATTATTATTATTATTATTATTATATAACTGTATATATGTTACACTGTACATAGTAGTGGTAGTAATAATAATAATAATAATAATAATAATAAACTTCATATATAAATCACTTAAATCACAGCAGAGTTTATAAAGTGATTTACAGGAAGGAATAAAAAAACAGGAAGAGTAAAAAAACATAATGAGGAGATAAAACGAGAAGATATGCAAGAGAAAACACATTAAAAGGACAATAAATAAACTAATTAAATACAAATAAAATAAAAATGAAATAATAAATACAAATAAAACAATAGAAAGATAAGAAACACATTTTTATACAAATTTGATGTATGTATTACACTTATTTTTCATCTCAGGAAGTTCAGTAGTTCCACACTTTCATTTGTACATTCCTCCTCAACATGTTGTGGTGTTGAAACCGGTTGTGTCGTTTCACAGATCCCCCATCTGCTCTCCACTCGTAACTCGCAACGTATTTCTATTCTATTTTACTGTTTGTTGCTGAAAACAGCCCAATTTAAAGTTTCCGAATCTACCAGCTCAGCGGAGAGCTGGAGGAGGAGGAGAACGCAGGAGAACACAGTTGTGGTTTCACTGTGACTCAACGTGAAGCCAGTCATCATTTCATCCGTATCATGTAAAGCTTTAGCGGTTTATCTTTTGTTTGACAGATTTGACGGTAAGAAACATTCACAGGATACAGGTGGAGTTAGCACGGTAAAAACGAAGCTGTGGCGTCAGACGTTACAATGGTTTGGTAGCCAGTTGGTAGAGAAACTAACTAGCTGGAGGTTTGTTTTATTTTTTATTTTTTACACTTAAAGATTGTCTGCAGGATAGATGGAGGAGAAATGGCCGCTGCTGCAGGAAGGAGTAGGTTTACACATGACGAGATATAGACGAGATACAGTGATGATTCAGTGACGAGCCCAGTCCCTCACTGGACGGCTGCATGTCAGACATGGATCACATTCAGTGTTAGACAATATTCAAAATCTGATCTCCAGCTGTGAGTGTGTGTGTGTGTGTGTGTGTGTGTGTGTGTGTGTGTGTGTGTGTGGTTGCAGGTGTGCATGTGTTCTTGGTGGTTATGAGGAGCCTGTTCTAATCCATTACAAATGACTGGATGCTACTTCTGACTGAAATATGTCGTCTGATGAGGTGATATTTGTTCACTGACGAACTTAGAAGTACACAATTTTGCGCGCAGAATTCAAACTAAAAACTACAGTACTGTTATGAGTGCACACCAATATGTACACCAATATACACACCAATATATACACCAATATGTACACCAATATACACACCAATATATACACCAATATGTACACCAATATACACACCAATATATACACCAATATGTACACCAATATACACACCGATATATACACCAATATGTACACCAATATACACACCAATATATACACCAATATGTACACCAATATACACACCGATATATACACCAATATGTACACCAATATACACACCAATATATACACCAATATATACACCAATATACACACCAATATATACACCAATATATACACCAATATACACACCAATATATAGACCAATAAATATACCAATATACACACCAACATATACACCAACATATACACCAATATATACACCAACATACAAATCAACATATGCACCAATATATACACCAATAAACACACCAATATACACACCAATATATACACCAATATACACCAATATACACACCAATATACACACCAATATACACACCAATATACACACCAATATATACACCAATATATACACCAAGTCTTCTAAAGGTCTCATGGTCTCTCCAAGGTAAAACCTTGTAGTTTACAAAACTATGTTGTACAAAAATGGAAAAAATATATATATTGACAGTTTCAAAACTATTTCCAAAAACACATGAACATGTTGGCATTGTTACAAGCGTACACCAGTCTGCACGCCCCCCCATCCTGAGACCAGTTCACACCAGTCTGCACACCCCCCCCATCCTGAGACCAGTTCACACCAGTCTGCACACCCCCCATCCTGAGACCAGTTCACACCAGTCTGCACGCCCCCCCCATCCTGAGACCAGTTCACACCAGTCTGCACGCCCCCCCATCCTGAGACCAGTTCACACCAGTCTGCACACCCCCCCATCCTGAGACCAGTTCACACCAGTCTGCACGCCCCCCCATCCTGAGACCAGTTCACACCTTTAGATGCCGAAGCAATTTTATTGTTTCCTGGCAAATAGTTGTGACAAACGTTCCTGGTTACTATAGCGACAGATTTCCTGTTCTGCTGCTGTACAGATACTGTTGGTCCTTTCTTTCTTTACTCTGTCTTCCTCTTGTCTTAGTAGTCAGCTGAATTTGTTTCTATTCTATTTTTACTGTTATAACTTTTGCTTTTATTGTTTTATGATTCTTTTTAATGTTCCAATTCTATTTTTTTCATCCCTACCGCACCCCAACACCAACTTTTACCTCATCTTATTCTCCCTTGAATGTTACACAGCGGTAGTTTAGCATGTTATAACTCAACTAAACCAACATCTCTGAACACCTTTTGTGACCAGAACCACTTCCTGTCACTTCTAACAGCTGAAAAGCAAAAACCTGATGATGGAGGAAGGCGGTGGTTCAGCAGGCAGGCGGTAAAAAAGTGAAGCTTCTGGTGGTTTCACAGGTGTCCTGCCCTGTTCTCCACGGGCCAAAAGTGAAACTGCCATGGGAGGAATTGCTCAACTGTCTCACAATGATTCTGGGAAAACGGTGTTACTCATATTTACTCACATTGCCCATTAAAGGTAAAAGCCCTTAATGGCCTTAAAGCACTAAAAGCCCTTAATGCATATTCATTTGTCAACCCTGACTCATCGTGGTTTGATGATCGGGGGAGTCCTCTTCACTCAAACTGTGTGTGTGTGTGTGTGTGTCAGGGATCAACTGTTTTTTTAAGGTTGACGGCGATACAGTTAGACCGAAGTCGGCGATATCTTTACATTTGACCATTTTCATGCTCAGAAAGTATTCGGCGTCTGCCCAGAATGCCCAGGGTGGAAAAGCCTCTGAGACACATCGAGACACGTCTAGACCACCATGGACCAGACGGATGAAACTCCTTCAGGGTTAGCAGGTCTTTAAGGCCAGATCCAGATGGACCCCCACCATCTACCTGAACAGCAGGGGAACTCTGGGATGCTTTAGGCCTTAAAATGAAGACAAAACACGAAACTGAACATTTAATATAAAAGATAATTGCAGGTTTGGGAGGTCAGGGAGGAACCGGCATCGTACGACACCGAGGGGCCGATATCTGATACTTCATAAAACACCTATAGATCGGTCGTAGTGTGTATACGTGTGTGTGTGTGTGTGTGTGTGTGTGTGTGTGTGTGTGTGCATGGGGGTGGGTGGGGTCTGGGGGTCCTCCTCACCCAGAGCCCACAGGGGGAAGTCCCAGGGTCGATGATGTGTTCGTAGCCAAATGAGCTTCCATGTTGAAATACAGGCCAGCCTCGCAGCCGCAGGGCGTTCGTCTCAGGGCTCTCCCATGCTGGCTTCATCTCAGCAGGTAAGTGACCCGGGTAGGCGACCCCTCTGAGCGCCGCATGCATGTTGTTGTTGTTGTTGTTGTTGTTGTTGACCAAAGTAACAGTAACAGGATTCAATATTGTGTTTTTTTTAATTTTTTTGTATTTGTGGGAATGGAACCGATAACGAGACGAGGGGTCCACTCTGCCGCTCAGTCAGCTCACTGAACGTTTTCTAGTTTTATTTGCACAGATAATAAAAAGTAGGAAGAGAGAGAGAAGGGATGCAGACGGTGAGACGTGAGGCAATAAAAACATACAACAAAATGACAAACTGACATGAAAACTCAATAACAAGAGATCAGAAACAGAAACAGGTTTACTCCCAAATATGTTTTCACATACGAGGAATTTGTCTTGGTGATTGGTGCAGAACAATAAACAATAAACAATAAACAACAAACAACAAACAATAAACATAGAAGAATAAGAACAAAACGAGAATAAAAGCAAGGTCAGAATACAATATAAAATAGAGAAATTCACGCTAAAATATATGAAAAGAAATAAGAAATAAGAAAATAATAATAATAGAATAAAAGAATACTGTGGCATATACATGTGCAATTGTATGTGCAAACAAGTGAAATAAATCAAATTAATTTATTATGTGAGTGCGAACGACAATTGTGACATATCCTGTGTTTACTGGACATGACTGAGATATGGATCAGAGGGGTCATGATTGGAGGCGGAGCTGTGAAGATCATGAGTGTGAAACCGGTGGTCTGGGCGGATCTGGTTCACATCAGTCCAGAAGGGTTTCCACGCTCGGCTGCCTCAGCGCTCGGCGGAGCGGAGAGGAGTTTTGTTTGTGTACAGAAGAAATGATTTTTGAAACGGATGAGGTCGGGAAACTGCAGCACGGGTTTCTACTGTTTCTTTGCTGGGTTTGCTCTAAAAAAAACAAAAAGTAAAAAAACAAAACAAAAACAAAGGCAAGAATAACTTTTGACAGTATGAGCACACAAACTAAACCATCTGATGAACATTACTGTCTTTGTCATTGTATTGATCCTGCTGCAGTACCACAGAAAATACTTTCTTGACAGTTACACAACAAGTAAAGTACTATATTGTAAGTATTATATTGTAGCCAACTAGTTATGTGAAAGTTTGGACGTGTGAAGTAAAGAAATGGGACTTCAACAGTAAATCCTGTACATGTAACGTCTTGTCCTCCATGTTGGACGGACGACAGCCTGCAAGTTCAACGGCAATTTTCACACCGTGATGTTACGGCACGGTAAAAAAAAATGGGCAGATGAAGATGAAGCAGGAGACAAGTACATATGCCTTATCTAACAGCTGTTCTCACCCGTCCACCTGTGTGTGTGTGTGTGTGTGTGTGTGTGTGTGTGTGTGTGTGTGTGTGTCAGTGTGAAGGTTATCAGGACTGATGGGTAGAAGTTGCCCTGTGGGTCAGTTCCTGGATGAGTTGGTTGACGACTGCGTATCCTGCGATAGCATCTGTCGGAGTAAAAGCAACAGAAACAAAAAATGCATCGAGTACTGTGGTGAGTTCACACACACACACACGCACACACACACACACACACATAATAACTGAGTATTAAAGAGAGTTGTCTGTCTGTCTGTCAACGTCCTCAGAGTGTAAGGCGGTCCCAGGTCAGCACTACGACTACCTGCTGAGGAAGTGTGTGAGGTGTGCTGATGTTTGCGGCAGACATCCGGTAGAATGCTCCCAACACTGTCAGCGTGAGTACCGACCCACCCAACGTTCTTTGGCTCCGCCCACTGAGGTTTAGCTCAACCAGTGACAGAGCAGCAGTGTCTCTGAGAAAGTTTGAGATTATTATTGATTATTAAAGGGGCCCTCGTGTAACGTTGTAACGTCAACGAATCATCTTCGTTAATGTTGAGACATCAGTATGACTACCGTAAACAAACCAGACCACCAGCAGCAGCCTGTCAGCCTCTACCAGCCTCTACTCCATTTGGAGGGAAATCTGCTGTATTGCTTTACGGCACAAAACAGGAAGAGGGCGCTGTTCTTCCAGCGCTAACGGAGATAAAGATAAAGAGTCTCTGGCAATGGCAGATGGAGGAAGGAGAGAAAGGAAGATGGAGAAATCACTTCCAACATGTTCATCCTCTTCAGGAAACAGGGCTTATGGGAAATGTAGTCTTAATGCGGACACACTAACAATACCACTGGTGTGAGATAGAGGCTACCAGTCGTCTCCACCAGGTCTCATCTGTTATAGGAAGGTGTGACAATGACAATGCTTACATTCACTGCTCATCCATGCTGTCTTACACCACGATTCCATGTCTAGTAAAGTTGGTCATGTGACCTCCATCATCTTCCTGTCTCTCCGCCCCTCCAGCCCAGCCGCCTCTCTTGAGTCCTCCCAGTCAGAAAGCTGCTGCCCTGCCAGACTCCACCATCCTGATCTACGCTCTGCTGGCGCTGTGTGCGGTGCTGACGCTGTCCACCCTGTCTGTAACCTTGGCGGTGTTTCTGGGTAAACCCAGGGACAAGGCCAAGCCCCCCAGACCAGGACCCCCACGCAAACGCCAAGCCCAGAAAGGTGCGGTCCAGCATGGCCAGGAGGCCGGTTGGCCTGGGCAGAGCGCCAAAGGTTGGTGTGGTATTGGGCCAAATCAGAGACACCCCCCTCCAGTGGGGGGCGCCGCAGGGTCTAAATGATTTTAGTTGGAATTAGAAGTCGATTAGTCAACTAGAAAAATGCCAAATCTACAGTAGTTAACCTCCCATCGTTTAGTGATCTCAAACTAATATTGTAGATAATAAAGTGAAAGAGGTTTAAGTTGTTAAGATGTATCCTCGTTTTATGCAGGTTTAACATTGAATAGTTGTGAGTTGTGGATGCATTAGGGTTCCACTGATATATATTTGATATATTACACATTTTTATCATGAGAAAAAAAAGATTTTTGCTATTTTATTTATGAAATTAAACATTATGGCATTACACAACATAAGCAAGGTTAAGGTTAAAAAAAATAATTTATATTATTAGGGTTAGTTAGTTACTATTATTATTATTATAATTATTAACTGTTAGTTGCTATTATTATTATAATAATAATTAAAAAAATATTTTTTGGTTTATATAAGATTTACAAATAGTTTTACAACTTTCTATTACTTTGAATGTTACACAGTAAATTTATAGAACAAAACTCTTCCTCCTTGTAACCTCTTGGGAGGCGAATCCAAAGTGCAGCAGGAAGCAATAAATCACTAGTAAAAAGTGTGAGACGTGTAAAACTCTTGTCTTTCTACAGACACGTCTTCCATCTTCCATCCCAGCCAGCCTCCCTACGAGTCCAGCCCCACGGAGACCTGCGAGTGTGTCCACTGTTTCCCTGAGCTGAGACTGCCAGGCCAGGAGGACGAGAGGCCGCTGAGGCCCCACTTCTCCGTCTACCAGCAGGCCGCCCTCCAGCAAACCCACTGCCACAAAGAAGAGCCTCTCTGGAGCCAGGAGGGCCTGCACTCCCCTGGGCCTCGGGAGGTGGAGGTTGCAGTGGGCTGAGGATAACCTGCTAGCATCTGACTGGATAACCTGAATGGCCGTACTGCCATGTTTACCTATTGGCTTGCTACTGAAATGAGATCTTATTTGCTGCTTTGACAGATCAGCTCACGCCTCAGCAAGGTGCAACTCTGTCCTACCAACTGTTGACTGGCAATGACAACATGGCTTTAAAGTAAGAATATCTTTGAGAATGTGGTGATTTGTTGACTGAAGAGGGGATCCATGATCCTGAATGATTCACTTCACATCCTGTCTGAACAACGTCCTGAGATACATTTCAACGTCCTGAGATACATTTCAACATCCTGAGATACATTTCAACGTCCTGAGATACATTTCAACATCCTGAGATACATTTCAACGTCCGGTCACGTGACGCCTGGCTTCGAAGTCACTCTACAAAAACGAGCTGGGAAAAAAAAAAAAAAATGTAATGCTTTGTGAGATTTGTGAAAGAGATATTACTGAGATACTGTGAGTTAGTTGTGTCATAGTTTGTGTTGCTGTGTCAATTTTTACATTCTGTTTATTGTCATTCAACAAAACACAAAATACTGAGAAGCAAAAGACTCGATACCATCACATCCTGGTAACAAGACCAGTCGGCCTCAGAAACCGACTCACAACAGGGCAACAGATTTACAACTCTCAATAGCTTGCAATGACTGCGGCTGCCAGCAGATGTCACTGTCGGGTAGAGGCTTTGAGCGTTTCATAAAGCATCGACTCAAATGTTTCAAATATTTCAAATGTTTCAATGTTTCAAATGTTTCAGTGTTTCAATGTTTCAAATGTTTCAATGTTTCAAAGGTTTCAATGTTTCAAATGTTTTAATGTTTCAATGTTTTAATGTTTCAAATGTTTCAATGTTTCAAATGTTTCAGTGTTTCAAATGTTTCAGTGTTTCAATGTTTCAAAGGTTTCAATGTTTCAAATGTTTCAATGTTTCAAATGTTTTAATGTTTCAAATGTTTCAATGTTTCAAATGTTTCAATGTTTCAATGTTTCAAATGTTTCAATGTTTCAAATGTTTCAATGTTTCAAATGTTTTAATGTTTCAATGTTTCAATGTTTCAATGTTTCAAATGTTTCAACTGAGAATAAAGACGCAGCACAAAGGACTTTAGAGATATATATTTGTCTTTATTTGTGAGTCTTTCCACCATGGCGTCCAGTTCTTGCAGCAGTTAGGTGTGTGTGGGAGGAACGACTGACCAGGTCACAACAGGTTCCTACTGATGACGACCCCGCGGCCGGGTCCAGCAGTACGGTCGAACAAACCAACTTGAGGTTTCACTATTTGTCTCTTACATACAAACTGTACATATATACTTATACATACATCATCAACATGTGGAAAAGTCCTACAAAACTGTAATACCCAGCTCAGACAGCATGCTGAATGCAAGTACTGATTCAGTACACATACATACATACGCACGCGCGTGCACAACACACGTGCATACACGCAGTAACACACATTTTACACAGACGTACCTACATCGGGCGTGTTTTTTTTTCTTATTTCTCCAGCACACACACACACACACACACACACACACACACGCACACACACACACACACACACAAATACACCAGATAAGAGCAACATGCGGCCGACGGTTAACACTGCAGGACTGAGCTGAGGGCGTTTGGCCCGTTATTCACACTGCGTCTTTGTTCATTCACTACTTCTTTTTTTTTTTTTTTTTGCCATTTACCTGAAACGGCGTCACCACAACATATCTGGAGGATGTGATGTCATCGAAAACAAAAACATACAAACCAATAAAACGAGCCCAGTTAAAAAAAGAAAACATCAGGTGTCGTAACAGCAGTCTCGTAGAAATGATCACCGCCACCACTTTGTTTTTCGTGTACAAAAAAAAACATGACTGACGGCACAACGTAACAGACGGGGGAGACGGGGGAGGGAGAAGAAGAAGGGGGGGGGGGGGGTGCAAAACCATAAACAAACATTTTACTTATGTATAAAAATATATCCACTGTGAATGTTTCCACCTGGAGGAAACGAGAGGTGGGTGCCCAACAGACCAGCCGTCACTATCCTGTCAAAACTAACTTGATCTGACAACTACAAATAAACTAGCGGTGGAATAAAGTCAACGTCCGTCAAGAGTTTTGGAGTCGTAATGCGTAAAAATGCATAAGACGACTTCCTTCCTTGAAATGCTTGGTCACTTGGAGGCGTGTTTGTGTGTGTGTGTGTGTGTGTGTGTGTGACAACGAAGCCGCAGGTTTGAATCCTGGACCAGCTGGAAAGAGAATGAGAAATGCTCTTCCCTCCTTCCCCCCTGAACCCACAGCTACTCCGTGGTCTCCAGTACTGGGCTGTGGTTGTACTGGGCAGCTCCCAGCGTGACTGTGGGTGACCGGGTGAGTGAAGGTTATAAATAAAAGGTTTAAAAACCAAAACAACCAAATGAATAAGACGACGTCCGTCCATCTGTCTGCGTGCAACAACTGAAAAAGACAAGAGAGAAGGCAACGAATGGATACAGCACGTGGACTTCACCCTCCTCCACCTCCTGGCCAACAGTAGCTTCAAGACCTTCAGTCTCAGAGAAGACTAGATCAATGACACTTTACTCAGTAGTGTCCTTATTCCAGTGAAAAAGTATTGGAAGTACGCCAAACTCCTCAAGAGCTTAATGGAAAACTCTCCCTAATACAGGATGTGCCATCAAGGTGAGGCCGAGACCTGCTCACACACTCAGGACTCAGACTGTCCTGTTAAAACCTCGTAAGGCGTGGTAGAAGGTTTTGTAGACGGTCCTGGCATGATCCTGCTCCACCCTGCAGACGTTTTGTTATATAGTGGAACCATATGAGGATGTTAAGACTGAACTAACTACTGGTGTCTCTCTTGGTATCGAACTAGCTACCAAATCAGTCCTTGTAACTCCCATTGGGTTGAGCAGGACGCCAGCAAGCATGCAAGAATAAATCCACAATGTCTACATCACTACCTAAGTATAACTGTGTACTAGAACTGTGTACTATAACTGAGTACACACATACTTCTCCATCTTAATACACAGGAATAAGGGCACTGGGAAGTAAAGTGTTATCTTTTCTTCGTGTCAACAGGCGTGGATGTGACGTGACCTCTCAGGCGTCAGTGCTACCCTTCGTCTAACTGCGCCGACTATCAAGTGCAGGTCTCGTGGGTTCGAGGCCGGAGCAACGTGGGTACGTGTCCACCTGGTGATCTCTCTTCACAGCGTTAGCTTCTTTTTCCTCTTTGCTTTCAGTGGAAACGACTCCTCGTTGCACGTTACCTCGGCATCTTCAGTGCTAGACGTTGGAAACACTGCCACCTCCAGCAGAAGAGTCGCTCAGCAGCAACAAGAGCCACAACCCCAAGCATCGGCTGAGCGCTACTAGCTAAAAAACGAGGTACCTGGTGGACACAGGGGGCTGAGGGAAGGTTCTCCTGGGCCGCTTGAGATGGAGTTCAGGCTTGTGTTTCCTCGACTCTCTCATCACCTTTTCCCTCCGTCACATCCTTCCACTGCGTCCTCTCTCGTCTCTCCCTGTGGCTGCCGACCTCGATGCCGATGGAGGGAACTATTCATACTCCAGGAACTGTTTGTGGTAAAACAAAAGGTACCTAAGGGACACAAGAGGCACCAACGGGTCAGATGGCGGCTTTACTAATCACTGTGGTAATGCAGGGTTCCCACTGAGGCCCGGAGAGAAAACTACTGTCCAGGACTTTCCGTGGAAAGGTCAGAGCACTTCCATGACCTAAACACATTGGCGACGTTGTTTTTCAGGTGAGATAAGTTCAAGAAGGGGTTAATAGCCTGGTGTATACTACAGCTGAAAACTAGCGGATGCAATACATGTGTTAGAGAACACACATGTATTGAATACACCTCTCAAAACCCCATGACCAGTGGGAACCCTGATGACAAGAATCCCCATTGCAGGTCGAGGTGCTGTGACTCTGACCTTGATCTAGGTTTGATTCTACTGTTCAACTAAAGCTGCTCTGGATAACAGAGTCAACTAGATATCAAGTGTGAACTCCAAGATGAGCAAGTGAGAGAATTGAGATGACGAGCTACAACGCCAGAGAGATTTAACCGCTGAGTTACCGCTGAGTTACCGCTGAGTTACCGCTGAGTTACCGCTGAGTTACCGCTGAGTTACCGCTGAGTTACCCGCTGAGTTACTGCTGAGTTACCGCTGAGTTACCGCTGAGTTACCCACTTAGTTACCGCTGAGTTACCGCTGAGTTACCGCTGAGTTACCGCTGAGTTACCGCTGAGTTACCGCTGCACGTTTGCCCTCATTTCAGACACGGGAGATCCCAAGGCCTGGTAACTGATTGGTTGATTGGATGAGATTCTACTGTATAACATTACACAGAGAACTGCAGTAGTACTACAGGATGGATGCTTCTAACAAGTCTGTACAGGTGTGTCCGCTCACCCTTCACTATCCAGGACGTCCTTGATGCTGGCCTTGGTGATGATGGCGTCATCACATTTGAACCACTGGTCCTTGTGCTGGCGGATGAAGGTGGTGTAGTGTCCACTCTCTAGCGTCCCCTGGTGGTTCACCACTGCAAACAGACTGTACCTGATGAGAGACGACACAGAGGGAGAGAGAGGTGGAACAATCAAACATCTACTTTTATCAACAGAAGCAGAACAAAGTGCCCAAAGACAAACTGGAGGGGGGAAATTGGAGATCTCATCATAAGAATTCAATATTTTGAAGATCGTTTTTCAATACCTCAAAATCGATACTGATACCAAAAATCAGTTTGACGTCAATAGGTGTAATTTTTCAACACCTGTCCTGTGCTGAAAAAAAGTCCAAGAACCACTTCCAATAAACTGTTAAGTCAATTCACTCTGGACCTTTCCACAGCGAAGACCATGGCGGGTGATGCTGGCCTTACTTGTTGTCGTTGTTGAAGGGATCTACCGTCTGCTGGTACTGGCCGTTCATCCTGCTCTCTTTACTGAAACACAACAGAGACAACAAGGTCGGCGATGACGGCGCTACCAGACTAGCACCAGCTGTGACTAGAGGACTAGAGGACCAGAGTTGTGGCTTCTGCAGCTTTTCAAACCTTTACCGAACTGTGTCTTTCCTCAAGGCCTTCAGTCATTTCAGATTCATGGACTTTTCAAGAAATGTCAAAGTCTTAAAATTCAAGGACTCAACATTGGCATATTTTGGGGAAAGACATGATATTGGTCATCGTGTTTTACTCCTGGGAAAATCCTTCATTTTCAAACTGCTGCTGTATCAAGAGAGCTGAGGCATTTGGGTGCTATATGTTAACAAACAAAATCTCAGAAAAAGTTTCATTTTCAAAACCTTACAAGACATTATTTGATTTTTCTGAGCACCTTCGGCCATGATCTATCTGTACGGTACGAACTCACCTGGAGGCCATGAAGGGCGTCATGTCCAGCTCTAAGGGGAAAGAGACGTAGGTGGTGATCTTCCGCCGGAGCTTGGCCGAGTGTTCAAACCTCTGAACAGAGAGAAACACAGAGGGACACTAAAACTCTCCACCGAAACCATACAGACTCCTTCAGGCAGGGTGACTCCAAAAGTACGAGTTAATGGAAGAGGAAACTCTCAATTTTAGTTTCACATTCACTTAAAGTGGCTGCTGCAGTGAAATGAGTAAGATAACCGTGATTGATGGTGGTGCTAAAGGTAGGCTAAACACACACACACACACACACACACACACACACACACACACACACACTTACTTTGAGGTGAAAGCAGGCCACGATGGGCAGCTTCTTCATGGTCAGCTGCTTAGTGGACTCCTGGTAGCTATGGCAACCGCTACACTTGATCTTAGCACTGCTCCCTAGGTGCTCCGGCCTGGTGAATCTAGACAGGAGGGGATTGAATTTAGCAAGTGTGTGTGTGTGTGTGTGTGTGTGTGTTTTTATCGATCCTGCTGCTGCTGGAGGTATTAGTCTATTTTCTCCGACGTCTCTGGTCTGGTGGGTAGAAGAACAATTGCTTTCAGGGGAATGTGTGTGTGTCTTTTCATTACCGCCTGCTCCCTGAGGACTTGGGAGGATTTGGTTTCAGGTTAGTGTGTGTGTGTTTTGGTGCATACTGTATTTTGAGGCCGGTGTGGCAGGAAAACACACACAACAGGTGAATTATTCTATCTGACATACTGTACAGAGGTAGAGGGTACGTGTTACTCCAACCAGCGAATCACCTTGGTGGTGATTTTTAAAATGCAACGGGCTACAGACCGAGCGGTCCACCGTTCCCCGTCCCGTTACCTGCGGAGGCAGTCGGTGAGCGTCGTGGCTCCGGTGGCGTGACTCTCCCCGTTGAGTGCCGAGCCGTCCCCCCCGGGGCTGAGGGGCCAGAAGGGGGTGGAGGAGCCGGGCAGGTCCAGGCTGATGTCCCAGAACGGGTCTATGGTGGTCGACACGCCGCTGGGAGGAAGACGGAGAGAGACACAAGGGTGAGTACGAGCTGAGAAGAAGCCCTGGACATCCAAGACTTTACTGCACAAGAAGCCCTGGACATCCAAGACCTTGCTGCACAAGAAGCCCTGGACATCCAAGACCTTGCTGCACAAGAAGCCCTGGACATCCAAGACTTTACTGCACAAGAAGCCCTGGACATCCAAGACTTTACTGCACAAGAAGCCCTGGACATCCAAGACCTTGCTGCACAAGAAGCCCTGGACATCCAAGACTTTACTGCACAAGAAGCCCTGGACATCCAAGACCTTGCTGCACAAGAAGCCCTGGACATCCAAGACCTTGCTGCACAAGAAGCCCTGGACATCCAAGACCTTGCTGCACAAGAAGCCCTGGACATCCAAGACTTTACTGCACAAGAGGCCCTGGACATCCAAGACCTTGCTGCACAAGAAGCCCTGGACATCCAAGACTTTACTGCACAAGAGGCCCTGGACATCCAAGACCTTGCTGCACAAGAAGCCCTGGACATCCAAGACCTTACTGGTTTCTACATCTTCTTGTCTCCGTGGAAGGAGGGCGGGTCACTTTTCCTTTATTGGGACAGAAGGAAAAGTGAACGGGAGGAAAGAGGAACAGAGGCTTCTGGTATGGATGGCTCTGACCTTTACACCCTTCTGCCTCTAAGCTCGATCATCTTGGAAGTTTATTCTACAGTTTCCTTCATTGTAAGTCACTCTGGATCGGAGCATCATCTAAAAAGGGAAACTGTGGATCCAGAGATGGGGGACCTAACCACCATCAACACCATCAACAGCCTCTATCCTTGCTATTTTTGTCTAAACCCAGAAGATGAGATGTTTGATTGGCTTACTATTCCTATAGCCAATAATACCTGAGAGGGTAGCCAGCTGCTGCTGGTGGTATATGGCTGCACCTTGCACCTGTTGTATCACTGTTGTACCCAAAAGTGAACACCTTCCTCAAGGTTGAAGTAGGAAGTAGGATGGAGACGATCTGCTCCAGTTTAGCAGATTCACAGCCCACAGATGGAGACCTTCCATCTGTTGGCTTTAGTCTGCGGTTGTTTGAGTCTCTCATGTCCTTCATATCTCCCCATACAGGAAGACCGGGTGGTCTACGATGCTCTGGGCTTTGTGGAGGAC